>JANHFM010006024.1:641260-658485 GCA_032468115.1 Grayia smithii | reverse complement strand
GTGACATATTAAAAGTTATAAATAGTAATTATTCAAATAAAGAAAAATCAGAAAAGGAACAAAAAGATCCATATAATTTAAAGTAAATCTAATTCAATTCTTAGCAAGTTATTAGATGGGCTGCTGGCCTTTTACTGCCCAAATATTTGACCTTAAAATCTGTAGACAGAGACAGAACACCAGAGTAGTTTAAAGAGAGAGAGGATCACAGAACTGCCTATTTCCCACCAATTTAATTCCTTGCAAAATATACTAGTTAGAAACAGATTTAAGAGTTAGAAAATTTTTTAGATTATTTCAGGATTATTTTAGAAGACTGACAGATAACCTGAAATGTTAGACCAGTCATTGGGTATTGTTACTGTAGTTCAAGTGAATGCAGTAAGGAAGTGTAAACATAAAGTCTGAAGAAATATTTAGTTTTTTTGAACCATCTATCAAAGCAGATGTAATATATTGGTTTACATATAATTCACATTGTGCCATAGCAAGCCAAACCAATGAAGAAAAAATAAACTGCCTCACAGTATCCAACAAATTATAATTAGAACTAATAATTTAAGAACCCTGGTTACCATTTGCTTTTTAAAAAATTCTTCTCCCAACCTTTTTTCCTTGTGGTTTATGCCATTTTGAAGATGGGATTAATTTAGAATACTTTATTTTACATTTTGAGTGAAAGTAAAGGTTCTAAAACTTTACAATGGGTCTTTATTATAATTCTGTTAAAAATTCTTTTCCTAGTAAAATCCCACCACCTACTTACATCAGTGAAAAATGTTCCTGCACTAACAATTATGTAATAAGTAGGTTTTCTATCATCCACCTTCTAGTGTTAATGCATAAAGTCAGGAAATACAGTGATCTGGGTTGCATCTTGAACTAACAGAAGTCTAAATCTGCAGTGTAAAAGGATCAGATTATGTAATTGCCACTAAAGAGGACTGCTCAGTTGCTAAGGTTATATGGGAAGTGGGACACAAGTTAGGATTCATTACATTCTAAAAAGTGTATTAAATCTGAAGGTGATATCTAACATATACTAAAATATTGTTATCCATTGGAGCAAGAATCCGTTTTGTTTGAATGGATGTTTTTAAACATACAATAATCATTTGGTAATATGTCTTCCCCATTGCTATTGCATTTGCTTTGTATAGTAAGTGTAACACTTCCATTTTACCTTTGCTTTTGTTGGCTTCTGTGTAGGAGTAACCAGCAGCTTGACCAGTCTTTCGGCCAAACAGACCATGTAGATTGGGACCAGTCTTGTGTTTGCCTCCTGCCTCCACAGTATGGCAGGTTCCACATTTCATAGAAAAGATCTTTTTGCCCTTTTCAATGTCTCCCATTGTAAATGCTGAAGAAAAGACATAAACATCAGCAGGGTTAATTAAAGAAGTATGCAAAAATGGATAGAAACTGCAAAATACAAGGCATTCTGATACATATGTTGAAACACAAACACCAAAACTAGAAGCGAACTGCCAAAATGTATACTTTCATAATGGATGACATGCTTTAGTACAATAAATCTATTAAAAGCATTTCAGACTTCATGTTGTCAATTGCCTGGAGATTGTAATGAAGTTTACAAAAAAATCACTATATACTGAATTATTATAATTTTCTTTTTCAGTCTGGTCCCAGTTCTAAATATAGCCTTTGGATGTGATAACAATCTAACAGCATACTGTCATCACATTCAAAAGAATATAATCTGAATAATTAAACAATCAATAACTCTAATGCTGAAATTGTGTTTCTAGAAAAATTTTATGATGCTCTAATATGCACTTACACTGGAAATTACTTTCAAGTAAACACATGCACTTAGAATTTCCTGCAGAAGTATGCCAAATATGTAACATCAATGCATACATTATTATGGAAAATATTAAGCTGATTACTGCAAGTGAGCAGAATTAAGCACGTTAATTGATTTGACATCAAAACGAGGTCCTTGCATAGTACCATCTGGCAAAACTGCCGATTCAATTCAATAAATTATTCAATGACCCTGACTATGACCTCTAATCGACCCAGAAACCATTACTTCTGCTACCAGGAAGCAGCCAAGGTTAAATCTGCTTACTCCGTCCTTCGCTGTGAATGGATATTTTTTCCAAGGGAATCGAGCTTCCCTCTCTCCTTTAACCAAGTCCCAAACACGGGGCAACGATTTAGAAGACGCAGAGATGCCTTAAGGCTCCCTCTGCCTTAAAGGATTCCCTCCCTGACCGCTGGCCTCGATGGAATGAAGTGCATCCATGGGGGACGTGTTAAAAGCGGCGCTTTTAAAAATTTTAATCAGATTAAAACGGCGTTGAGCCGCCGCCCTGACATACTTCCTTTGTCCCATATTAGGTCAGATGCCGCAAGAAGCAGCGTGGGAACGTCCGTTTCGTCTCTTTCGGAAGGAAGGCCTGGCTCTTTCTGTAGTCCCAGCAAGGAGGGTTTCCCCCACTTGAGAATGGATCCAACTTCCTCCCTCGGTCACTTTCCAGGTGTATTGTACCACAACGCCCCCCCCCCCGCATTTTTTTTGGGGGGGGGTTCATTCCACAGCCACGTGGAGCCGCGAGCTGTCTCTCGAGGATCTGCGCAAGCGTCGCCCGCGAGCCTGCCGCTCTGACCTCGCGAGCCCTCTGTCCCTGACCCGCCAATCCGCATCCCCAGCTCACAGCCGTTCTCCGGCTTTTCCCACCAAGCCTCTTTTCCTCAATTTCGGGAAGTTCCATTCACACGTGCAATCTTAGGACGGGAAAGGTTCTCTTTAATTACCAGGCCAAGTCGAGGACTACGTGCAAGAAATCCGCGGTGTCGTACTCGCGCCGATCTTCCTTTCTGAGCCGCACCGTTTCTACCCAAGGGCACCCGGTACGCAAGACTTTGTAACCGGTGTCTCTGCAACCAAGCTCCCTGCTCGTCTAATGTACGTCGGCCAATCAGACGCTAGATAGAAGCAAGACTATTGGACGGCCTCATCAACTAGCAAAGTAGATTGAGTTTCGAGGCACGTCTGATAAGACGGTCTGGTTTTGCGCAATGGGCAAGGACGTAGGAAGGGAGGAAGCTACGCATGCGTATTGGATCGTTGTAACAAGGTCAAGACTACCTGAAGCCGGTGTGCCTTTCATGGTTTTTTTCCCCCTTAAGGGTCATATATGAATGAACTCTTTTGCCGGCAAAAAGTGACGTAAACGGGGATTCCGCCCCTAAGGCGAGAAACTTCTTTTGGCGGCGGATAGGCTGATAGTGCAGTGGGTGGACGAGCGGAAAATGATGCAATCATCAAACTGCTGAGATAGGAAAACTTCTCTTAACTTGGACATTCAGAGTCAGCTATTAAATTAGGTGTACTGGAAAGATACATATGGTTTGTAACACTACATCTAGATAGAGTTTTATTTTATTCTGTCCAAATTGGTAACCGCCATCAGAAGACCTTGGATATATTCTAAATAAAATTGAATATGGTCGTATTTAGATAGGAGACCACCAATGGTACACAGCAAAGCAGAGTCAGGAAAACATCCTGGTAGGAAGAAGTGACAACCAAGAAAACAGTATGGATGTTGTTATAGACCGTGATACTATAAAAGTTGAGATTGACTCAGAACAGACTTTCCGTCTCTTCTGTTACATCTGGGGAGCCCATATTTACATCCACACCCCAGAGATCATCGATCTTGCCCAAATGAAAATGGGCAGTGGGAAAGTGCAATGACTTGAAGGGACTGGATACATCTACAGTAACCAATAAGAGTGGACAAGTTATAGCCAGTATGTCACCATCACAGTCAATGTGAAACACCACAGATAGCATACAGGTTTGCTTATTGATCACTTACGGTACTTCAACAATTGTTCAAACTTACAGTGGTGCTGAATGAGTACAAGTTACAACCAACCTTCATATTTACATCGGTCACAGTGTTCCTGTAGTCATGTTGCAATCCAGATACATGGTGCTGGATTCACAATTATGATTTCACAGCAACCTGCCATCATTTGATTGTCATTTGCAATCTTCTTTGCTGTATTCCTACAAGCAAAGTCAATGGTGAAGCCAGCAGGTTACAAATGATGTAGATATGATATCCTCACTTAATGACCAATGATTCATTTAACAATGGCAACAGGAGTACTGGAATTTCTGTTGCTTAGCAGTATAGTCATGTGACAACACTGTGTGATTTTGTGATGAAAATTCCAGTCTCAATTATGTTGTTAAGTAAGAACTATCTATATACCAAGAGTCTCTTGACTGTGAAAAATAAATATAATTAAATAACGATACAAAAGTTCCATATATTTTTTCATATAATTACCAAGTTAGGTAGCAGTTATTTGAGATGGAATGAGATGAAGAGATAAAAGCAATAGTGAATCCAGTTATTGGTAGAAATGTGGAACAGCCTTTATTTAAATATATTTATTGAAACTAATGTATTTTCTAACCAACGAGTGAGCTTCACTTCCGTATGTGTGTAAACAATATATGTGTAATACACACACACACAGTATGTTTGTGATTACCAGTAGGAGATTGAGAGCTCGATGAACTGGTGTAATTAAAAGAGTGTGGTTTTAAATACAGGAAAAACAAAAGAGAATATTGTCGATTTCAGAAAAAGCAGGCACAGCCATACATCTCTGTATTAACAAATCACCTGAGGAAGTGGTTGGTAGTATTAAGTTTCTGGGTATGCAGCTGACGAGCAGGTTAACTTGGTTGCTCAGTAGTGAGACACTAGTGAAACGGTCAGAGCAGCACCTGCATTTTCTGCATCGTATGAGAAGAGCACATCTTCCTTCCCCATATCTTTACCACTTTCTATAGAGGGATGACTGAAAGCATCCTGTCATATTGTATTACTGTGGGGTTTGAAAGTATTACTGTTTTGGACAGGAAGGCTGTGCAGAGTGGTAAGGATGGCAAAGAAGATTATTGGAAGCGCACTTCTTTTTATCCAGGACATAGGATATAAGCAATGCTTGACCAGGATCTGCAGAATTGTCAGGCACGCTACACATCCTCTTCCTGACCAGTTTTCATGATCTTCTGGGAGGAGGCTTTGTTGTATCCAAAGCAGTACAATTAGATTCTGTAATAGGTTTGTACCATATAGTATCAACCTTGTTACTTCTCAAGACTCTTTTCTGCTATGAATACAATATGAATTATGTCTCTGTGTGTGTGTGTGTGTGTGTGCGTGCGTGTAACAATGGATCAACGACATCAGTGAAAAAAACTGGGTAAAATACATTTCATTCACTATACAGTATTTTATCCTGATAAATGGGGTCAGGCATGTCTTGTGCTGTGCAATTCTTTCTGGAAAACTTTCATACTTGAGCAAGAAAAAGCCATATTTTGGATTCATGAAATTCTGGAAGGCACTTGATCTTTGTGCTACTTGGCAGATTTTTTCTGGTGTTCTCAAATATGCTGTTTTACAATCTTTGCAATTCCATTTTACAACCTAGAGGATTTTTCCCTTCAAGACAACTCATAAGTATATAGACTCAAACCCATACCACTAGAAAAATTATTTTCATCTAGATGATGATATATTTTAGAAATATGCACCGTGGAGCCTTCTGGAATTATAGATGGCAATTCTTATATGCCCAATCAGTAAGACCCATAAGGATCGTTCAAAATGTATGGAGGGCATACGTTTTCTTATTTTGATCAGTCTCGAGAAAATAAAATCACAAAAATCCACGTTACAATACTCAGCAGGAAAAAAAATGCTTTCGGTTAAATGAAAGGAGGAGAGTTTTAGATTACCCACAGTCTGCTGTGGAAGTAAAAGTAAAAATCCGATGCCTATCAGTTATTTGAACAATACACAACAGCACTGCCATCTTCAAATCCTCTGGCACATACGGAATTTGCCAGATACAGTCAAGTTCATTAGCAGCTTATGAACAATTCCAGAAAATTAGTTCTGCAGCTTTCCTAGCATAAGAGGGGCAGTCAACAGTTTTAAAACCTTCTAATACTGGAGTGCTGTCAGTTCTGTAACTAGAATCCTTTATGCCAACCAGAAAATTGATATGATAAAAGCAGAAGATGGAAAATTTGTCTCCAAAGAGAGAACATACAGTGTATATTTGAAGCAGCTTCAGTTACTTTGAACTGGCAATTTCCTGTTCATGGATGTGGTATCTTAAATTAAGTTTGCTACCTGGTGACAATGCTACTAGGGCAGGGATAGTTTAAATGCTCACAATTGCAAGTCTTGACTAGTGTGTTATGTGATCAGGGTAGGGAGGATTCATTTCATATGGGCGTTGGAACAATACATGTATCTGGAAAACTCGATCATCTACATTTTACTATTATAGAACAAGGATTCTGATGCAATATTGGAAAAATGGATAGCATGGTTAAAGACAACTAAGTTATATTCCTATTTTACAGAATAGGAACACTGAGGTTGAAAGACACAAACAGTTAAGCACAGCAATTTCTTTACTTGTAGTTTATAAAGTATTGGGAATATGCAATTTTGGCACACTACTGCACATCACAGAGGCTTGCCAGTGTATTCTAAACCACACCTACATTAGAGGATATTGAGACAATTCCATAATAATAAATAACTAAACTAAGAGAAAAATACAAAAAATAAAAAGACCAATTCAGTAGTGGAGTCTGTGGCTGAGGTGTTTATAAGTTCTGCTGTTTTTGAAGATGAATTATTACAAAAAGAAAGCATGGATGCCCTGGAATTTATGCTTTCTGCCGTACCTGTCATGGTCCCTCAGGTCTCTTAGTCCCTGCCTTGTAAGATCATTCAAGTACTTGATGGCTTCTCCCTTTGTGAAAGAATTCTGGATATCAAGTAATTTTGTCTGAGGTCGAACCATCCCACAATTAGGCATCCAGTCTGAGGATGGATTGCAGCTTGTTACAATCTCTCCGACATTAGAAGCACATTCGGAATCTGGTTTACTAGCACACCTTTCACACTTCAGTTGTGTTGAGGTTGAGGCGGGCTTCCTAAGAATGGCAGGATTATGCCACACAATATATCTGTTTAAATGGGAGGGTTGCAAATCTTCATAATAAATGGGTTCGGCAGGCTTTAGAATAGGCTCTGGTTCAGGTGGCACTGTAAGTTGCCTGTGGTACAATTGATCTGTTTTCCAGGTATCCGTAATTTTCCGAAATCTGTTTGAGAGCAGTTTCTTATCTTCACTGTTTTCTCCCTGACAAACTGTTTCAGGCTGAACCCAATGGTAGAGCAGGTAATTGTCCCTTTGACTTGCTTTGTTTGGTGTATCCTGCTGAAGGGGACTCAGGGATGCTTTCCCACTATTCTGCATTTCCTCTGAATGCCAGTTTATGCTGCAATGGTCTCTCAAATGCGGTGGCGACTCATAGTTCTCTGTAGCATGCTGATGTTGATGTGAGATCCTGCCTTGAAGGACACGGGCAATGCGTCCTTCCAAGGGCCTTACTTGAGACATTGATGAATGGAGGGATTCTCTCTGAAGAACAGATGGAATAGAACAGATTCCCAGGACTTATATGTACAATGCTGCACATCTGAATATGATTTTTTGGGAACTAAATAGACCTATATATTTATTCCATATGAGCATCCATCTCAGTCTAGTGATTCTTAGTGGTTAGCAATACATAAAACATAAAGTTACACAATATAAAATAAATCAATAATACAATGCAACTGAGAGTTGTAATAAGTTATAGTTCACTGCAATAAGGCTGAACCAGCATCCTGGCACCAATGCTTGAGGGGAAAACCAGGTCTTCAAGGACTTCTGGAAGATTAATAGGGTCACAGTCATCCAAACTTGGGTGATGCTATTCCAGAATGCAGATGCCACAATAAAGAAGACAGGTTTTTTGAGTCCCCACTAGATGACAGTATTTAACAGAAGGACCCAGAGCATGTTCATTTTGCCATGAACATGGCAAAACAAGTGGTCTGGCAATGCAAATTATTATCAATGTTAACCATCGATAATGTCTACATAACATTACTGCTTTGCCATCACAGGAACTAGCTCCCAATAGATTTCTACATGCAATTCAAGATGTTATTATCTTGAATTGCACATGGAAATCTGTTGGGACTTGCAAGGTAGTTCCTTTGATGGCAAAGCAGTGATATTGAATGCTCTTCAAGGATAGCTCCATATAGAGCATATTTCAATGGTCCAAACAAATAGTAACTAGCATGGCTGATTAGAAACAGGGCCTCCTGACTCAGGAAAAAGTACAATGGGCAGACAAGATGGATTGATGCAAAGGCCCTGCTAGCCACTCATATTAAGTACTGACTAAGCCCTTCTTGCAACAGAACTTCAAAAACAACCCCAGGTTCCCTCTGAAATCCAACCAGTCCATTAGGTGCTTGTGGTGGACTGTTCGAGTAATCCTTCTACCCTACAAAGAAGAGTGGCTGCAGAGAATTCCAAAGCTGATGTGTGATTTTTGCCATGGCAAGAGACTAAATCCAGATCCATGATACTACTTTCCATACTTACAAGATCCACATTTTTGCCCAGTTCTCCTGTTGCTCTGCCAATTAACTTGGTATTATAATCATCCAGCTGCAATGGGTTCATACGCCCTCTACCTAAAAAAAGGAATTAAAATATTATTTTATAATTTTTATCTTTTTAAACAAAAATATTTCATTTGTCTACATTTTTTCTTTTTATCCTCTGTATTTTTTAGGAAGATACAAAGAACCAAATGATTATCTTAAAGTGTTTGTGATTTAACTGCTAACTTGAACTATAATACTTTAGTCTGGTGTGGGCAACCCGTGGCTTCGGAGCTGCATGCGGCTCTTTGGGCCTTCTGCTGTGGCTCCCTGTCCCATCATTGGTTGGCCCCTCCCCTTGCCCCTTTTACTTTTTGGGGGATATTTTTGGAAATGCAGGCTGGCTGAGGAACAATCGCCAGCCATGGCAGAGGCTTCCTTTCAGGTGATCCTCCTCCTCCTCTCGTGACCCTCTGGCCAGTTGTGACTGAGCCAGGAGTCTGTGCACGCATGGGGAGACCCCCCTCAAGTGAGTACCAAAGCACAGGAAATGCACGTATGGGGTGGGTGGCCACTCGTTTAAGGAGGGTCTTAACAGGATGCAACAGGATGTGACTTCTCTCCTGCACTAAGGCTCTGGTCATCGCCTTGCTGTGTCATCCCCTACCCCTGGCAGCGGCTGAGTACAGAAGTTCCAAACCAAGGGTGGGTTCTACTTACCTTTACTACTGGTTCTCTTCCTGCATGCGCTTTGTGCGTGACTGGCACGCACGTGCTCGCGTTGCTTGCACGTGTGCCGAATGCACGCTCCGTGCATGTGCACTAATTTTTCTTCCAGAAAAAAAACTCAAAATAAGCGCTCTGCGCATGCGCAGAGCTCTTATTTCAAGGTTTTTTCCAGAAAATCGTAAGTACAGGCACACGGGTGGGCCCGGCTCCCAGCTGCAGAGAATCAGTTCGGTGATGTCACCACGTCACCGCTGCCTGATCGCGCAAACTGGGCCGAACTGGGAGCAACCCACCACAGGTCCAAACTCCAGCCCAAAGCGGCAGGAAGCGAAGGCTGTCTTACATGCAAATGTGGCATGAAGGCAGGTACAGGGCCACTTTGCTCCTGCACTCTCTGGTGACCCGCCTCCCCCTCCCTCCTGTGGCTGCCTGGCCAGCTGTGGTTGAGCCAGGAGCATGCGCATGTGCGGGGAGACCCTCCTTAAGCAAGCAGGCACCCACCCCATGCATGCCTTTCCTGCACTTTGGCTCTCACTTGAGGAGGGTCTCCCCGCATGTGCGCATGCTCCCAGCTCAGCCACAGCCAGCCAGAGGGTCATGAGAGGAGGAGGGGGAGGAGGAGAGTCGCCAGAGAGTACCACATTTGCACATAAGGCAGTCTTTGTTTCCTGCTGCTTGAGGCTGGAGTTCGCGCCCTCTGTGCTTGGCTGAAGAGCTGCTGGGGATGGGGGGATGACCCAGCAAGGCAATGGCCAGAACCTTAGTGCTGGAGAGAAGCTGTGTCCTGTTGCATCCTGTTAAGACCCTCCTTATTCGAGCAGCTGCCCACCCGACACATACCTTTTCTGAGTTTTTGCTCTCAGTTGAGTAGGGTCTTGCCGCATGTGTGCACACACTCCCAGCTCAGCCACAGCTGGCTAGAGGGTCATGAGAGGAGAAGGAGGAGGAGGGTTGACCAAAGGGAAGCTTCTGCTGATTGTTCCTCAGCCAGCCCGGCTTCCCAAAAAGAAGAAATAAAAAGAGTAGTGAAGGTCACCAGAGAGTGCAGGAATTCGGGCCCTCTGTGCTCAGCTGAAGAGCCTCTTGGGGGGGGGATGACACAGCAAGATAATGGCCGGAATCTTAGTGCAGGAGAGAAGCTGCATCCTGTTACATCCTGTTAAGACCCTTCTTAAATGAGCAGCTGACCACCCCGGCATACCTTTCCTGTGCTTTGGCGCTCACTTGAGGAGGGTCTTTCCATGCGTGCACACACTTCCAGCTCAGCCACAGCTGGCTAGAGGGTCATGAGAGGAGAAGGAGGAGGAGGGTTGACCAAAGGGAAGCTGCTGCTGATTGTTCCTCAGCCAGCCCGGCTTCCCAAAAAGAAGAAATAAAAAGAGTAGTGAAGTGCCCTAAGAAGGGCTTGGCCCAGCAGTGGCTTTCCGAGACAGAAAGAGTGGGAGGGGGAAGAGAGAGAGGAGACATACGGGGTGGTGGTGGAGGAGACAGAGAGACATATAGACAGAGTGATACACAGATGGGGTATGTGAGAGAGAGACAGACACAAAGTGATACACAGGGTGAAAGAGAGACATAGAGAAACACAGTGATTCAAAGAAGGGGGGAGAGAGATACAGAGGAAGAGACACACACACAGAGGGGAGAGAGGAGAGTGGGGAGAGAGAGGGGTAGAGAGAGGGGAAGATAGGGAGAGGGAGAGAAACAGAGAGATATAGAAAGAGTGGAGAGAGAGGGAGAGGGTGAGGGTGAGACACATAAAGATAATGGTTTGGTGGCTGCGTAGGCATGGGTAAAGGTTCATGTGACTGGGTGGGAGTGAGTGACATTGAGTTGGCTATGCCTACCCAGGTTTTATGGCTCCCAGTGTGGTTTTTTTTCCTGTGGGAAACAGGTCCAAATGGCTCTTTGAGTGTAAGGTTGCAGATCCCTGCTTTAGTTTAATAAAAATGTGTACCTGTGTACTCTCGCTTGTATGTAGATAACCAAAGAGCCTTCTTTACATTTTCTAGTATATTGGCAGCTCGAGGTGAAAGATCAGGTTCTGGAGGCTGGAATGTTGATTTAGGAGTTTCATCTTGGTGACCAATTCCTTCAGTGTCCTGAGATTTGGAATAAAGATATAAATAAAACATGTTGACAAATGACTTCACTTGAAGCCATATTGGGAATGCAGACTACTTCTTTATTGGTTTGGGAAATAGCAGTTTTTTAAATTAAATTTAAAACATTAAAAAATCTAATAGGATGCTGCATATATTTCCCATCTCACATGTACCTCTCTCCCTTTTTATTCTAGAATGAGTTCAGTATAATTGAGATGTAATGTTAATGAAAAGTGTATTCATTTTTTCTCCTTGCTGTTCTGAATAAATTGGACTTTCAATATATATGCTGACATTTTAGAAAATGTCAGTTCCACACATACAGAAACTGATTTGGATTGAGACTACAGACCTTACCAAAGGTTAAAACACCTCGGCTTTCCTTCTAGTTCCTGTTGCAAATCAAAACAGGAAATGAACAGGGAAAGAGGAGGGAAAAGGGAATAGTTTTAATAGTGAAATGAAAAGTCTGTTTACAGTGAAACAAAGTGAAATACCCATTAGATCAAAGGTAAACAACTTGGGGTTCTCCATGTCCTTTAGATCATAACATTCCTTGTCACTAGAATAGGCTGGCTGGGACTGATGGGAATTAGAGACCTCAATGCCTGAACTGCTAAGTTGAATGCTAGAAATGTAGGGAAATTGTGGTTTAATGCTGAGCTTTGCATGGCAAGAGCATATGTTCTGCCTCACTCTCAGGCTGCTCCCATGAAGGCTGGCTTGAAATCAGTTAAACAAGTACAAAATGTCTGATACTTTCTATAGAAACTTTCTATAGAAGAACTAAGAAGTCCCTGCCAAAGAATTCCAAGGACAGTTGTATATCAAAAGCGACTCCTATTTACATTCATATTTTTGTACCTCTTTCTTCTAATTGGGCAGACGTCACACTTGATCATGAACAACTGCTTTCCTCTGACTAACTTTCATGCCTAAAAGTAATAACATCAGGCTAATTTCCTGGGAGTCTTGTCCCAAAGGAATTTCCATCCATGCAAGTATTCAATTGCATAGAAGACATTTTTCCAAATGAAGTGTGGTGACTGTTTACTCAACACCATAATATTTCCTGCACCGAATTTCAGTGGTGTTTTTTAAAAAAATACCTTCTTTAAAGCTCCTATTGAATATCTATGGCTTAAAATTTGATCACTGCAATTGGTAATATTCCAAATGTTGTAGAAATTAGTATCTGGTGGTTGATCTTATTATGATTCATTGCACAGTCAGTCAGATATTCAGACCATATTTGGCGTTCAACCTATCGAATCCTTCCCAAGAACCTGGGATAGGCAGATGTTGATGTTTGATGCCATTAGAGGTATGATTGCAGGATGTAAGCTGCTCCTAGTAAAGCTGCCTTTTGCAGTTGACTGATGGTGAATTGATCAATACTAAATGGTGCTCCAATTGCTTTGAGATTGCAACCAACGGACCCCTTACTATTGGTACTATTTCTGCTTTCTTCTGCTACAGTCCTATTTCTGTTGGCAGGTATTTGGGCCGTGGCAGCGCAGTGGTCTTGTACTGACTGCCAGCTGCCTGCAATTTGGCAGATTGAATCTCACCAGGCTCAAGGTTGACTCAGCCTTCCATCCTTCCGAGGTGGGTAAAATGAGGACCCAGAATGTTGGGAGGTAATATGCTAACTCTGTAAACCGCTTAGAGAGGACCGTAAATCACTATGAAGTGGTATATAAGTCTAAGTGCTAGTGCTATAAGTGCTATCACTTAGCTCTACACTTTCGAGTTGTTGCACAGGAGGATCTTCATCCTGTATGTTGGTTTCTTCCACTGGTTGGTCAATTTGTTCAGAAATTGTTTGGGTGAAAAAGTTGATCCTGTATTTATCTAAATGCCAAGTAATGTAGAACTGTAAAGATGACAATCAGTATCTTGACCTGGACACAGAAATGAACTACAGATTAATCTATGACTTCCATGTAGCACTCCATTTTGATGAGCCATGGTGGCGCAGTGGTTAGAATTCAGTACTGCAGGCTATATATGCTGAATGCTGACTGCCAGCCGTTCGGCAGTTCAATTCTCTGTGAATACCACTCTGAAGTGGTATATAAGCTATTGCTATTTTGAGCCAGTTTTATTTGTAAGTAATTTTCAAGAGCAGTCTATCTACAGCATCTTTCTGTAGTCTAAACATAAGGTTATCAGTCAGCATTACCAGGGCATTTAAGTTTAGAAAAGCCAGGAGTTGACACTTCAGCTAAAGAAAACTCTCATAGTTATGGATTTTATATGCTCTTTTGGCAGGAGTCTTCTTCTTCAGAGACACCAGACAATGATCAATCCAGTTTCAGAACCAAGATTCCCAAGAAAAACAAAAACAAAAAGTCATTTTTAAAGGATTTTCATTTGCTCGACCCACTCAGGAAGTTATAGCCTCCAAGTACCAGACCAAGACTTGTATAGCAGTTATCCAGTTTAGCCCAGATATTATTTAGATTACTCTGAACAAATGGATGTCCTCCCCAGTGTTTTCACAAGATGATACAAAGTGTCATGCCCCTGTCGGAGTCTGAATCTGCAGAGGAAGATGAGCTGGAAGAAGAACTGACAATGAGTGAGAAGGCAGCTCTGTTGGCCTTGGAGGAAATTGGGGAAAGCCAGAGACAGTCCAGACAAGGCTGTTTGGAATTAGCAAGGCCTACAGGCAGGGAGGAGAAACAGAACTCAGATGAGGAACAAGAACCACTCCCTCCTGATGCAAGGGCTAGGAGAGTGCAGAGAAGGCGGGATCAGTGCAGGCAGAGAAGACCATGTGCAAGGAGAGTGCACCTCCCAGCTTCACCAGAAACTCCTGGGGAATGAGAGTTAAGGAAACATTGAGGGGAGGGGCATTTGTCTGGAACAAACACTGAATTCCTGAAGTATTGTGTGCTGACTTTTGAACTTGCCAAGAGTCCTTGCATTCCTTGTTGGCGTTCTGGGCCAATTATCTGGATCTTCTGCTCCCTGAACTCCTCACTTGGCTCTTGTTTGGCCAAATACATTTGGGATTCTTTGCCATGCAGCCTGGGTACAGCCTGGGCTGGACTAATTGAAGCCAGAGGCTGTTTGAGGTTTGTGTGGGGGTTTGTTCTCACTCTGCTTTAGGACTTGCCAGTAATGTGGGAACATTTGGGGAGATTTGGAGCAATAAAGGGGCTGTTTGATCTGCCAGTTGTTTGTGTTATCTCTGTGCCCTGCCCAGGGTCATCACACAGAGCATGATGGAGAGGATTGAACCCTGTGGAACAGTTTGTCTTCAGAAGTTGTGAGTGCTCCATCACTAGACGTTTTTAAGAAGAGACTGGACAGCCACCTGTCTGAAATGATATGGGATCTCATGCTTAAGCAGGAGATTGGACTAGAAGACCTTCAAGGTCCCTTCCAACCCTGATATTCTATTCTTTTTTATCCAGTTGGAGTAAGGTGGCATCCTCCCTCTCTCTCTCTCTCCCTCTCTCTCCGTCCCCCTCTCTCTCCCTCCCCCCCTCTCTCATCTGTCTGTCTGTCTGTCTGTCTGTCTGTCTATCACCTGTCCGTCCATCCATTCATCTATCATCTATCTATTATCTACCCAACTATCCATCTAGATATCTCTGAGGATCTCATTCCTATCTTTACCTAAAAAGGATGCTAAAAATCGTGAATACAGCTGCTGGATGTGGGTTCACAGACCACCAAGATCAAAAAGAAAAGGGAATTTGGCTGTTCTTAACAACATGTTATACTCATAAATATGGATTATAGCAGTGCCACCAGGATTTACTCTTTTCTTTTCTCCACTATCATTCTCCATTGGTTTAGTTTTACATATAAGTGAAAGAAAGATTTCTGTAACAAACAAACCACACATTAACATGATGTTGGAATTGTGTTAGCTGTATCAAGTAGAATCATACTAAGAAAAAGACATTATATAGATCTAAGCTACTTTGATTGGAACAGTTTTAGAAACAGAATCTTGCACATCTGAATATGCCATCTTTCCTTCCTCTTTTGTGTCCATGAAAATTTGAGGAGAGGAAGGGAAACTCTCTAAGGCATTTTTGCAAAGTGTCATCTTGGCCTGGGATCAGTTTCATTTATCTGATTATTGACTTGATAGTGGTTCTTCCTCATTCATCAATTCCATCCTCTTTCTTCACTACAAACATAGATAATTTCATTTTAGATCCCTACTGGAGTAGATCAATAAATATTGGCTTGCATTAGAATCATTGGAACCATTGATGTTAACTTGGATCATATTAATTGTGTGCTGTAAAAATTGCTAAACTTTAGTCTAATTTATAAGGCTGAAAAGGAATTTTCATTTTTTTTTTAAATGGGGGGAGTTATACAATTAGTTATACAATTAAATGATAATACTGTATTAAATACTGTATTAAAATAATACAGAATATACCCATAAAGTTTACCTTTCACATAAACTTAAATGTTATGGTTATTGAAATTGGTATACATGATTAACTTGGATAATATTTTAACATACCATACTTTTTGGACTATAAGACGCACTTCCCCCCCTCCCCAAAAGAGGGGGGAAATGTTGGTATGTCTTATACATTGCATACAGCCATTTTTGGTCTCCCAAAGCCCCACCCTGCTCATCCCATTTTTGTGAAAAATGGGGTGCGCAGAGGGTTGGGAGACCTGCAGAGTGCTCCTGGGGGGCAGGGAGGGCAAGAACTTTTTTTTTCTTTCTTACCTCTTCAAAATCTTAGTGCGGTTTATACACCGGTGCATCTCACAGTCCGAAAAATACAATACATGTGCAAATTTAGGAGTATAATCTCTGGCCACACATAAATATTAACATGTGGTCACCGGCCTTAGGTTGTCTTTTTTCTCCCTTTCAGACTAAAACAATGAGATCACTTTGGATTTAATCTAACATTTTTTTTTGTCTTTGAAAATCATTTTTAATGCAGTGAATGGTCCCTTGAATATGCCAGAGTCACAGCTTTCCCATCCGTCTTGAAAGCAGTCTTCAAAAGCTATGGGTAGAACAAAGTTAAGAAGCTAGGTATTTTCTTTTCTTTTGATTATCGACTCTAAAATGGAGAGAAAAATAGATTCAATAGAGAGAAAAGAACATTGCAGCTGCTTGTAGTTCTACTTGTTCCAGTAAAATGCGTTAGGTGCTTGGCTTAATAGAAAGTCAGAAAGGAAAGGGCTTCTTAAGAAAGCACTATAAAATATTTTAGGGAAGCCAGTCATTGCTTGGGTTTGTGAAAGAAGTCCCAATAATAATTTAACCTTGACACTCCTTTTTGTCCTCAGCAGAATCCACTTCAGGAAGCCAAAACCAGTTGGTTGGCATTATATTCCCCCAGCAGACAAGCCGTTGCATAAAGGAATTGAGCAATTCATTTGCAGCATTGCCAGATGGGTTCATTCCCATCCCAGTAGTTGGGGGGAAAAAATTAACCTGCTTTTCTTATCTTCATGGTCATGAAAGAATCCAATTTCAAAACCACCTATTGTAAAAATATCTGCATGGTATGAGGAAAAGATCAAATTATATGTAGCCTTCCCCACCAACCCCAGCAGAGAATGTACTGGGTAATCAGGACAGAGATATCTATGAGATGATGTGAAAAAAAATAATAATAAAGATGACAATTGAGACAGGGTACTCAAAGCTCTGTCCCTCGTTAATGTGTGTTGCACATATATGTGTATTTCACAAATGGATTGTTATATATAACCTCAATTTTTTTGTTTGGCAGTTGCAAAAAAGAATGAAGGAAGCAATGACATAAGTACAAATATATTTCACCTCCTCCCTCCCTCCCTCTCTCTCTCTCCTTCCTTCCCTTCCTCCCTCCCTCCCGCCCTCCCTCCC
>JANHFM010006024.1:616282-639093 GCA_032468115.1 Grayia smithii | reverse complement strand
GGCATATAAATGCGATAAATAAATAAATAAATAAATAAATAAATAAATAAATAAATAAATAAATAAATAAATAAATATTAACGTGAGGGGGATTATAGTGGCAAAAATCAGAAGTCTGGTAGTATTAGTTTATTAAATATTTGTTAGTCAGAAGATCTGCTGAAAAGACTCACTATAACAGTTGTATCATCTCTGGCACTTCATAAGAAATAAAGCAATTCTTACCAGAGGGAGGGACTGCAATCTGTGAGGAAGATAGATATAGCTTCTTCTCTTTCCCTTAAATACTAATGGCTCAAATAAAAGAAAAAAGCCTTTTTTTCTGAGTTGTGTTGAGCAATTAGCACATCTATGTGTTTGCATGATTTTCATTTGGACTGTGACTGATTTAAAAATACAGATAGTCCTCAAGCTACGACCACAATTTCCATTGCTAGACAAGATAGTTGTTAAATGAGTTGAGCCCATTTTACAACCTTTTTGCCACAGTTGTTAAGTGAATCACTGCAGTTGTTAAGTGAATAATGAGACTGTTAAGTGAAACTGGCTTCTACCACTGATTTTGCTTGTGGGAATCCAGCTATGACCTCTGGACAGTGAAACCAGTATAAATATGTCAAACATGCAATCTTTGATCACATGACCATTGGGATTCTACAATGATTATAAGTGTGAAAACTGGTTATAAGGCACTTTTTTCAGTGCTATTGTATGAATGTCATAAATCAAGAACCACCGTGCTTCCCTGAAAATACAACCTACCCCAAAAACAAGCTCTAGCCCAATTTTCATACCTGTGCCTATTATAAGCCTTGCCCCCAAAATAAGCCCAAATTAAATCCCACCCACCATCTGGTTGTATGAGATGGGACAAGGTGTAGGTCTAAAAATTAAGCTAAGGCAGGAGTGGGGGTGGAGCTGCCCCACATGCCCTGCACCTACATGGCTGCAGTGATCCTAAGGTAAGTGGGTAAGGCATCCCCCCAAAATAAGAGCTGGTAAAAAGAAAATAAGACTGGATCTTATTTTCATGGAAACATGGTAGCTATCCCCCACTCTGTACTGAATCCTGAATTATACATAGCAAAATGTCATGAGATATTTTTGCAAACGTTTTCACTCTCCACAAACTTAGAGTATGAACTTTCACCCTCATCCTATACCTGAGCTACAGATATTTTCCAATATTGTTTTGACTCTCTTAACAATCACCAGCAAGGAGTTGGCTCAGTGTAATTTCAGTCTAAACGTTTACGGAGATTCTCAGTCATCCCCAATGGTGCTTTTTCAAGAGGCAACTGGACTTTCAGCTTCTTCTGAACTGAAGACACTTCTTGGATGAAAAGTGAAGCATCTTCAAAGAAGAACCAGAAAGTCCAGTTGCCTCTTGAAAAAGCACATTTGGGATAATTTTAGTCTACATTTTCTACATTTTGTCAGTTTTGGAAGCCATTTTTTTCTTTTAGCTTCCTGACTGCCACATATTCAGTTCACAAACATTATTTTGGTTAAGACGCAAAACAGAAACATTTGAATATCGTGATTATTATTTAGTTTCTAATTCTGCCCCTTTCCAGCTGGATATCTGTGCTCACATAATAAACTACCAATTGCCTTCTTTGTCCATTCTGTCTGGATTATCACATTTTCACACCTAATAGACAATTGCACTATTATGATGAAAAGGAAAAAAACAATTCCTCTTCCTATACATAGCATCCTATCATTTCAAGAAGTGGAATGAAAGGACAATTATGTACATTTGGGAGGCAGACAGAAGGAGCCACCTGCAAACTTGTGTATGTGTGGGGCAGTGGTGAAATCCAATTTTTTTTACTACCGGTTCTGTGGGCGTGGCTTGGTGGGCGTGGTGTGGCTTGGTGGGCATGACTTGGTGGGCGTGGCAGGGGAAGGATACTGCAAAATCTCCATTTCCACCCCACTCTGGGGTCAGCAAGAGGTGGTATTTGCCAGTTCTCCAAACTACTCAAAACCTCTGCTACCAGTTCTCTGAACTGCTCAGAATTTCTGCTACCAGTTCTCCAGAACCTTTCAGAACCTGCTGGTGTCGGGGTCAGGATTCTGGCTGTGATTATCCTGCCCTCTTTGTGTTGCCTCACCTAAGAAAGAAGAGAGCATCAATACAGCTGTTACAAATGCCATATTGACTTTTTCTGACCCCCCCCCATGCCCTTACTTTTGGACTCAATATATGGGATAATCACGAGTACTTATATTCATCTTTATTTTGCTTATACAGATAATATTTTTCAACTGACTGGATATTAATTGTATCGAGTACAGAAGAATTAGTATTGACAGCATAGCTATGGGAATAAACTATTACTGACATTATCATGATATATATATGTTTAGCTAAGGACAAATGCTCTAGATTGAATCACAATTTGATAGCAGACATTTTTCTTTTCCCATTATTTCTTTCTACTACATTGACATTTCAGAAAGAAAACTGGTCCTGCATATTCTGATGGCTTGTCTCTTCATTTCCAGAATTCCTTTTCAAAATTTTGTTCAAATGGTCAAGTCTGAAAGAAAGAAAAAAGGAAGGAAGAAAGGAAAGAGAGAGAAGAAGAGGAAAAAAAGATATTATTAATGTTATTTTGATCATTAACTAGTCTTCATTGTTTAACTCACTATGTAAATCAATTAGGTTTTTCAGTGTTCTAAATATAACCTAAAAACACCTCAATTTTTTTTGTACAACAGCTTGAACATTTAAGCTCAATATTTAAATTTATAATGCATTTCCTACCTTTTGCTAATTTCTTCTTCCTCAGTAGCTCTTGGAGCCCCTCCAAATATAGCCACTTACCAGTAATTGTAGTTTTTAACATGACAGGAGGACAAAAATGATAAAATGTGAGGCACTGATTTTATGAATTGATAGCCAAAGCTACCTTTGCATTTAGTTGGCAAATTTAGAAATATATGTTGTGCCAACTCAACTAATTGTAAAGTCATTTTTCTTGTTGGATACTAGAATAACATTTAAAACCTACAGGTACTGACTGAGATGATAATTCCATCAAGCATGCTTTAAACTATTCACCTATTTTTGATTTGGTCACAATCCTGGGTGCCTTGAATCAAATTGAAAAGAAAGGATCTCCCAAATTTCTCTGGTAGGTTGGCCAGCGAGTGGAAGAAACTTTGAACTGAAGGAGCTTTCTCAAAACTATGTGAGAAATATCTAAAAGCCCTTCCAAACCTGAGGGGCAGATTGGCTGTAGGTTTGATATTTCTTCTTTCCAGGAAGTTTCGGCCAAATCTCAGTGGCAAATTAGCCATTGAACTTGGTGCTACCTTCCCAGCTGGTCCACTCATCTTAAGTATGTTCTTCAGTTCCCAATCTTTCAGTTCTTCAAGATTCACACTTCTCTGTTTTTCTTCTATAAGGTCTTCACTAGACTGGAAGGGGAAAAAAAACACACGAATTAATGTTATTAAAAATATAGCAAAGAAACCAGACTAACATAAGTGGCATGGAAAGGTGCACCTAAGGTCTCCCAAAGGATTATAAATTATCTTTGGCACCAATGCTCTGAGGAGGTATGTGGAAGAAGAAAGGATTTGTGCTGTTTGATAAAATCTAATGCAAAAGCAAGTAGAATAGTTTCATTACACTGAAGTTAATGCTCTACTGCTGCAGAGTGAAAGGGTGACTAAGAAAATATAGCATGAACATTCTAGTACCATGTTATTTCAATTAGATTTTGGGTGAACTATTGTACAATTAATTGTGCAAGCAAAAGAATTCCTCTAAATTTTAGAAGAAAGGGTAAGGAAGATAACTTTGTAGAGTTTAAAGTGAACTTACCCAACTTGTATTTTCCAATCAATATATAAAATAAAATGCAGTTTAATCATTGCTCTTCTGAACAACAAAAGCATTCCGACAGCAATGTGCACAGAAGAGAAAAGCAGACAATATGAGGGAACACTAAGAATTATTATTACTATTACTTTGGGGGGGGGGCAAGTGGATACATTTAACAAATATATCTAATAGAGGTAGAAAACCTGTGGGATAAACGAAAACAGATCTATTTAGAAATGATTCCTGTTTTCCAAAAGTGGAATATAATGAAAAATTCATTTTATTGAACATTTTATTGAATTTTGAAAAAACAAATTTCGAAGTGACACTCAGAGCAACAGACTTTACTGCATGAAGCTATACACATTAATGTGAATATACCTTGATTCTTAAACAATCTGTATATGGTAATTATCTCAATGAAGCAGATTCTTTCTGCTTTTGTGCTTCAGAGGAGGAATATTATTTTTTTTTTAAAAATGATGATGGGAACATTTTTTTAAAAAGTTTTTTTTATGTTGATTCAATGTTTTTGATTGTTTACAAAAAAGAACATCTGACTAAAATCAACATAGATGGGAGTAAAAATCTAGTCTTTCTCTCACAAATGAATTTGCCACAGAACATATGTAAGATTCTGTTCTTTCTTTGATCAGTCCTTTCTTAATAGATGGCGGTATTTCTTTTAGGTCATAAAGGAACTCCTCCCTAAAGCTTATACATTGTAGGGGTATGTAAAGTTTTGACTCAAGCAACCTTTCTCTCCTGTTCCATGAAGCAATGTAGTAGCTTTGTTTCTAAGGGTGAAAAAAGCACATTGCTTCATTTTGCTATTATCTGGATCCCCTTTCTGCTGCTTGCACAGAGCTCTTGCTGTGAGACATTCTGAGGAGATTTCTTCAATAAGTTCTGCGGAGGAATCTTCTCTGTTGGACAATGGTGTCTGGCTTATGCTAAAGGTTGTCCAAGCTAGGTACCTGATGCTCATATTATGAGCAAATTGACCTGGATTGTGAGAGAAGGCTGAACGTCCTTCGGGAGAAGGGCGGCATATAAATACAATTAATTAATAAATAAATAATAAATAAGTGATTTGATGTCACTCAAATTGCTCTCCTCTTCAGCAAAAAACAAAACAAAACAAACTTAATTGCTTAATTGCTCTCATGGCCCATAGTGTTCCACTGAGGTGAATTTTGTTGCTTTGCATGAGCCAGAGGAATTTCAAAAGCAGTTAAGAGAGGCTGCAGAGTGGATCAAGAGAACAAAAAAACAGCAGCCTGTTCCACTGCAGAGGAATAACAAAGCTAAAAGAGGCAGAAAACCAAAGCCCATATTTCAAGAGAAAGAAAACTTCCAGCAAATTAGGAACATTCATTCATCATAATAATGATAATTCAATCTTCATGGAAAAAGTAATGCCAGTTAAGATCTTACCTCAGAAGAGTTTTTCTCACTGTTTTCTTCTCTAGTCCGCAAACTGGTCATTAATGATTCATTGTGGCAGATGGTTTTTGAAGCTAAAAGCAGACATGTAGCTAAAGTAACTATGATCACTCTGTTCATTTCTCTTAAATTGAACTTACATAAGAGATCAAAATCTCAACACATAGAAAGTAGCATCATTTTATACCAGCAGACAACAACAGAATCTTTTATCATGACGTCAATATCACATACCTTAATTTTAATATCAAAAGACAGTGTTAATTATATATGACAATAATGCAGAGAATTTGTTTTGATAACTTCTGTAAACAAAAGAGCTTCCTGTCAAAAATGCAGATGACTTTCCAAAAATTTTCTTGCCTGTTAATTAGGGTTACTAATATTGACCAGATAGGTTTAATTACATTTTAAACAAAAGCCTCTTACTATATTGTTTGTATCAGGCTTAGTCATTAGTACCTTGAAACAAGATGTCAGTGTCTAGGCCATAGTCACTAAATCCTGAAATGTAACACTGCCCAAAATGTTGATGTATTTTCAGAATAAACATATAATTATAGAAATCAACGGTCAAAGAATCAAGCTTAGTTTCAGGCAACCATAGAGACAAATGCTTACTATCATAGTTCCTTTGACATTTCTGAAATTTCTTTTCTTCATCATCAGTTAAACACTGCTCATCATTTCTTACAGTACTTTTACTTTCCAGAGCTGTCAAACATAATTTCAATAGATGAGAATATAGTAATAGAAGAGAACATACTAATTTTCTTAGAGTCCATCTTTCATTGTTTGCCTAAAATATGTGAGTTTCAACTTACTGATCAAGTGAGCAATCAGTTTTTATTGATTTCAGAATGATTGATATATTCATTTTACTTTGTGTATAGTATTCTTAACAGCATAACCAAATCTGAAGATGACAAAACTTTTCCTGTTCTTTTTCAAAGTCAAGCTTCCACAGCAACATGTTATTGCTGGATACACTAGTAAGAGAATACAGAAAATTATGAACAACTCCTAACAGTATGCTGACACTCCTCATTTATCAGCAAGAAGACTGAAATCTAGGCAATCTCCACTGGCACTTGCACAACATCTGCCTAACAACTTTAACATCAATTCCCAATGGAAAGCCAAATGGGTTGCTGAATGCTCAGTCATAGGTAGATATATAAATGACCTCAAAAAAGTTGCCACGTTTTGAATTACCATGTCAGCAATGGACCATCCTGAATAGGATTTACACCTCATGGCATTTGCCGAAATTCTCTGTAAGAATGGGGCATAGTATCCTCTCCTCAGCAGGACTGAGGGATCCTACATCAAACTTTAGATCACAACGTGGCCAGCTGTAAACTGAGGGCATATACCAATCCACAGTCAGATTCTTTTTTAATCTAAACAAAGCTGCACTTCAGTGGTTAGATGTCCTAGGTTTTGTTACTTGGATATAGATCTTTTTAATGATTATATTTTATTGTGTTCTACTAATTTAGGTGAAATGCTAATATATATTTCTAGTCCATGTATGACATGCCATATACTAAATAAATAAATTATTGCTGGGAACACCATTATTTAACTATTCTGATCTACTTGTTAATGAAATGTCCTTAATTTATTAATGAGTTCTTATGTCTTCTTTGGTTTCAACTAGTAAAGGACATCATTTCAAGCAGAACTGGAAATTTTATTATTTTTACTGCTACTTGTAGTTTCAGCTTTATTATAGGCAATACATAACACTATTTTATTTGAAATACAATATATATATAAAATCTTACTACAGTGGTTGCATTGCCTAGAGTAGCAAAATTTGTTTAATGTCAACCCTGTCACAGTATAATGTCCAATGCAAGTTAATTTGGAATGATCAGGGTCACATAGGCATCAGACAAGCTGCTGTAGTCCTGGATTACTGCACACAGCTGCCTGGATATTGGATGGTATGGAAATAGGATCAGGAGTAATGAAAAGATCACCTTCATCTCCTAAGTGAATCAGCTGGTGGACTGTAAATCATTTGGTACCAGTGGAAGAGAAAGTTTTAATACTTTCTGTTGCATTTCCTATAATAATATAATGATAAATCCTTATTTATTATTAACAACACATCATGCAAAATTGCAACGTATTCTATGACTCATGTCACCGATAAGTATCAAAAGATTTCCATGCAGATGAATAATTCATAGCATATTCATTTCCCCCCAGCATATAATAACCTATTTTATGGCTCATTTTGAAATAGCATGATTTAAAAATGCATACATTTTTTAGTTGAGAAATTGCTCAGTGATTTTTTAAAACATTTTGTGAATTATACAGCATTCTGGCTGAACTTTGAGATAGTCTACAAATGCTGCTATATATAAAATTTCCAATTTGGATTTCCCTAGCCAGATTTTTCCAGATATATTGATCTACAACTCCCAGAATTTCTAGCGAGTATAGCAGAAAACTCTGAGACTTGAATTTCCAGTACTGCTAATAAAAACTAAGTTTGTAAGTCTGTAATAACAATTCATACAGTGTGTAATCTGTTTTCCACACAGAAAATGTCAACTTCATAACTGCTCAGAATCAACCAGAAAGGGGGATTTTGCTAGAGAAGCATAGAAATTATTTTCACATTATCTAGGTTCATGAAAATCCCATATTGTCAGAAGAAGAAGAACTAAGTTCTTTAGTTTGTCTTCACCTTCATTCACCAAGATTTTTTTCCAAGAAATTAGGATGTTGTATTATCCAAACAACGTGACCTTTTGCAATTCACAAATGGAAATTTTGCCAATGTGCATATTTTCTATGTGCTGTCTAAGGTTTTTTGGTATTACTGATAACCACTGGGGCCACCAGTTTATGTCATAATTTTTCAGATTTGATTTTCAGATTTTGATGTTTTGTGATCTTCTCCAATTCTTTGTTTTTTATTTGACTATGTCCTGCTATTCCCACATCAATCATCCACATTTTTTTCTTTTCAACTACAGTTAAATCTGATATGTTATGAGCCAAGTTTAAGTATAGACTGACTTTCAAAATTTCCCAGCCAGCAAGAAGTCCACACATTTTAAACTTGCAGAAGTGGAAAAACTGAATAATGTTCTAGAGGATCGGAGCTGATGTGATGCATCACAGTTAGAATATATAAAAAAAAGGTCAAAAGGGGTCTTGAGGATAATTTTTATACTTGCTTTTTGGTTTTGTTTTGATCCCCAGACTTTGGCTTTGAAGAGACAACCTCTTTCACTCATCATCAAGAATTTCTTTTGCTACTTAGGAAATCGTGCAAAAATAATTAAGTGCAGATCTACTAAGAGTGCTCTTTCAATTTTCTTGGATACCAATGATGCAGCTGTCTGCTCTGTTCTATAAATGCACCAGAAATGGAGCCTCTAAATCAGGGGTGTCAAATTTAAGGCCCGTGGGCTGGATTAGGCCCATGGGGTGGTTAGATATGGCCCACAGGGCCACCCTGGAAACAGTGAAGGATCAGCCTGCGGTGCTTCTGCCAGTGAAAATGGAGCTTGGGGTGTGTGTGTTCATTTTTGCCGGCAGAGGGTTGCAGGAGGTCATTGCGGCCGAAAATGGAGCTCACTAGGGCCACATGTAGTCCTCCTGAGCCCCAACTTTGCTGGCAGAGGGTTGCAGGAGGCCGTCGTGTCCGAAAACGGAGCTCAGGAATCCATTTTCACTGACAGCATTTGAGTCACCACTCAAGGCACCCCTTACATGAGTGATATTGAACTGGCCATGTCCACCCCAGCCATGCCCACCTGGCCCCACAAGGTCAAACACAACCCTTATGCAGCCCTCAATGAAATCGAGTTTGACATTCAGCTACGACATTGCCGCCTATTGTAGAAAGAAAAGATTAGTCATGAAAAGCTAATATGATCCTTTCCTTCAAATGGCATGTCATTTATTATTATCCTTGGAAAATCAATGAATCCATTTTTTATTAGGTATTCAAATACTGGAGGGTTTACTTTCCAAGTCTGGGTGATATGGAAAGAACAACAAGAACCATTACTATCCAAACTCACAAATCAGCAAATATTTTCCTGTGCCATGCAATCATAATGGCAGTAATTATGTCTCCCCTACAACATCCAGTTTTTCTTGTTCTCTCCTATGACTATTTTCTACCCGATAGCTTAGTTTAATTCATAGTACAGGCCTTATATTCACAAGATTCAAATTTTACCATCTTTATTGCTGGTGTGGTTAAGGTGCTGGACTAAGAAATGAGAGACTGAATTCTGATTTTTCTGGATGACTAAAATCCATAAGAACTGTTTGACATATGGACAGAGTCAAAGACTAATATAAATTCCCTAAATAAGCTAAAAACTATTTTTTGTATCTTTGACCAGTAATAAAATTGTTCAGAAAATTATAAATGCTTTCTTTTCTGACATTTCAATATTAGTTTTTATTTAATTTTTGAGGTTTCTGAAAAAGTGTTGTCTCAAAAATATTTGCAAATTCACATGTATACAAAATTATTTTTGAGTGTGTAGATTAGATGGATAACCTGGGCTATATAACAGCAGGTCTATGACCTAATTTTATAGCCATTCCCTTTTGGATTATTGCACTTATTAATTTTCTCTATTAATTTTACCCTGACCTTTAAGACCCATTGGATTTTTTAAGATGTTCATCTTCTTTTGAATTACATATAAAGGCTTTGACACTTGATAGTATGACAATATAAATCTATACTGTCTATGGAGATTATCAGTCATCCAGGTCATGGTTGTCCCAAAGATGATTTTTCAAAAGGCATCTGAACTTTCTGGTTTTTCTTTGAAGATGTTTCACTTCTCACCCAAGAAGCTTCTTTGGCTCTCTAAACAAGCTTCTTGGATGAGAAGCGAAACATCTTCAAAGAAAAACAAGAAAATCCAGTTGCTTCTTGAAAAAGCATCTTTGGGATAAATCTATACTGCATGATTTTTGTTGCAAGCAAATCAATGCAAAGAGTATAGAACATGCATTTTTGGTCATTTGTCAGGGTATGAAGAATTAATAGCTGTATGCTGATGAGAAGTTGTAAGTAGAGGCAACCAGAAGCTGATGCAATAGAATGAGGCAGCAGACTTTAAGAAGCTGCCTATATAAGGGAAGCCATTAGAGGGTGTTTCCTTCTCCTCAAGCTTTCTCCTCATACATTCTACTTCATGTTCTCTCGTTGTGCTCTTTGTTGTATCAGTAGCTGTATGATAAAGGTATTTAACCATGTATAAGTTTGTAAATATTTAACTGTAGATAAAAACACTGTTATTTATTTAAAAACTGTGTATGCTGTGCGCTGTGTTTTGTTCCTGGGTGTGTCTCATAATACTAGTTATGCTGCCTAAACTCTGACAGGTTATGGGCCCAATCCAAGAGAAAGCCAGAGTGAATAGTAACTAGAGAGTAACTAGAGAGAAGAGAATCCCAGTGTGAGCTTGCACCAGAATAAGTGGTTTAAATCATGGTTAGCAGGCAGCATGGTCTCCATTAGTGTAATGGGAGGAGGTTTCCTGGTGTCTCGTCTGAGTGAGACTAATTACATCTCCTGGAATGTGAAAATGGAGATGTACCTGCAGAGGGAAGAGTTGTAGACGACTGTTATTAATCCACCAGCTGTCAGCTTTGGAAGCCATATTAGGAGGCTTCCACACTGCCACCTTCTCCACTGTGGGAAAGTAGGAGGGGGGAGTTGGTAAAGGGGGATATTAGACATAATATCATTTTTCCAACGGTCAAGGTCAGGACAATCCTGCATCTGGAGAAGGGGTGGTGTCGAGATGGCATAGAAGATGATTGGAGAATGTGATCGACTGAGGAGGGAGGAGATAGGTTTGGGGGTTTTGATATCCTGAGAGAAAATCCGGAACTCTTAGATTCGGGTTTTCCCAGATGTGCCAGTTTACTTGCTCGAATAAAGGAGAATTTTGAGAGATGGTTGCCTCAGAGTTTTTTCTTCAGAGAATGGTTTTATGGAATGCTGACATTTAGCTTAACACTTGTTCCTGAGAAAATGTTTAAAAACATTATTAAAGGAAAAATAAGTGAGAAGGAGGAAGACGAGGATGAAACATTGTTCCTACAAAAGCAAGTCTTGCCTTACAACCTTCTAGGTATTTTTGATGTTATTAGCAAGCATGCAAATAAAGTTGACCTATAGATATCATACATATTAACACTATATTTCATCAAAACTTTCTGAACTACTACTACTACTACTGCTTCTACTACTACTTCTTCTTCTACTTCTACTTCTGCTTCTGCTTCTGCTTCTGCTTCTGCTTCTGCTTCTTCTCAGTTCCTTGCATTAAAGCAGGTCATTTCTCAGTTCACATTCCAGGAGAACAAGAAGAAAAAGCTAACAGAGGCCCATCCCAAAGCCCTGGGGCTGTATGTAGGACTCAAAAGACTGAATGTAACCCCTTGACCTAGAGCATCTAAAATGTTATCAAAAAATTGACGATTGTCATATGTTAGATGATTGAAATATATTAATTATTAATTATTAACTGTATTTAATGAATGCAAAATGATCAATAATAAATCATTTTACCCCTATGGTCCCACCTTTTCTGAGAGTGTGATCTACACTCTCTGGTATGGGAAAAAATCTAGAATAACAGTAATAATGAAGAATAGAAATCTTATAAAATGAACTATCTCTCCTAGAAGCCCATTTTATCTTAGAAATTCTTAGGAAACACTATATTCAGCTTCTACCAAATCAAGTGTCAATACCAACAATCTATGAAACTCAAAGTTATGTTTATGATTTTCCTGTTGACTCATTTAAGTAAATAACTTACTAATTTATTTGGATAAATTTATGAGCAGCATTGCAATGGGAGTAGACATAGTCACTTTTCAGTAAATTATGCTAGGAATATTCAGTGCATGTTATTATTATTATTTTAGTTGCTTAGTTTATTTCTATATATTCTGACCCATAAGGATCCCTCCAGAGTCTTACCTAAAAATAATAGAGAGATAACGCAATCTAGTCATTAATCTCAGATTAGAATTGAAGAGATTATCCTCAAATTAATACCAGATTATGTAAATTATGAAGCTCTCATTGATAGAGTACCCATTGATACTGGTCACTGTTTGTTTCTCAGACCAGACTACCAATGAAGTTCTTATGAGATGAAAAGTGGAAGTCATGTTTCCATGTTCCTTGCAGATAAAGTGATATAAATCATAAAGAAATAACTAAATATAATTCAATTTGGGACCAATTCAATTTCCCTCTCAAACTTGTAGGGACGCGGTGGCGATCAAAAGTTCAGCAGTTCAAAGCCCTAGTGCCGCATAATGGGTGAGCTCCCGTTACTTGTCCCAGGTTCTGCCAACCTAGCAGTTCGAAAGCACATTAAAAATGCAAGTAGAAAAATAGGGACCACTTTGGTGGGAAGGTAACAATGTTCCATGCACCTTTGGAGTTTAGTCATGCCTGCCACATGACCACAGAGACATCTTCGGACAGCGCTGGCTCTTTGGCTTTGAAATGGAGATGAGCACTGTCCCCTAGAATCGGGAATGACTAGCACATATGTGTGAGGGGAACCTTTATCTTTACCTTGCCATTTTTCCAGTTTCCAAGTATCACTGTGATCTTTTTGATTTTCAAACCATCTGACTCCTGCAGGTTATCAGGTCTTCTAGCTAGCTTTGTCCTCCTCACTTCCTCCCTCTGCCTTCTGCAGGTTTGCAGATCTTTTTGTGACCAAATGACTAAGTGGAAGGAGGAAGGATGGGATCTAACAATTGTGTCTTAGATGAGCTACTGAACCCCAGCTGTTGATGTTCAATTGCTTTCATGAGTAATTGATTGTAATAGGAAGGGAAAAGGGGAAGGAGAGGACAGTAATGTGCCACAGAACAATGATAAATCTGTTACTATTGGTGTAACCTAGTAATACTTCCTCAGAGGGAGGAAAAGGAATTTAAGTGAAGACTCAACTTCACATTTCCTTTGTTGCTGTATGAAGCAATATTGGACATCTCCAATATTGTTTAAAAAATTATCTTAAGCCTTTCTTCCTACAAAGGAATTGCTGAAGAGAACTGAATTAACAATGCTCCCAATGGTAAGCAGAATTCAGCAAGTCTCTTCCCATTACCTCCATTAAAGCAGGCTTCATCTGCAGACAGCATCTGATGACAGCCCATTCATATAGCCCTGAGGGGTTATATAGAGAATTGGATTCTCTCTTGCATTCATTTGTCTCTCACTTGCCTCTCTGTTGAGAGCTTCAGACCACACAGTGGCAGCTTGCGTGGGTTGGTTGTAAACACCATGTCCAATAGAGTTCTAGTGAGCCTGCAGGGCCTTCAGATGGCTCCTGGGGGATAACAGCTGTGCATGAACAGAAGGGGATAGGGGGTTCTTTGGGCTTCTTTCAAACTTGACAACTTGACCACTGTATAAATCAACATTCAGCAATGACTTCAATGCAAAGAGATTTTAAAGAGTCTGCCTCTGTTGAAATAGCCACCATTTCTTCCACTACAAAATTAAGGAGACGTCTGTCTATGCCTGTATGTATGCGTGGGTGGACCCATTCCACACAGAGAGACATACTCCATGAATAGATCCACATAGACCTTCAACTGCTCTTTCTTCTATGTGTAAGTAGCAGCAGAGAGGAGTATCCATATGGCTTTGTCTCTGAAAGGGAAGGGATTATAATGACTCCTCCAGTGGTGGGCTGCTGCCGGTTCGGACTGGTTCTGGCAAACTGGTAATTCCGACAATCAGCGGGCCCTGCCCACCCGCCCCCACCCTATCCTGTCCTATATTTCCTTCTTTCTGGCCCAGTTGAATTGCGCTGCACAGCTGAGTTCCACTGTCTCTATTTATGCTCTGCTGTTCTACTTACCAGGGCTGCCTTAGAAGGTAAGCATCTGAGCTTCAAATTGCTGTATTTTGAATGCTGCGCACCAGCATGTTAGGCGCATGTGATTGCAAAGCGCGCACTCACAGAACTGGTTGTTAAACTGGTTGCAGCCCACCACTGGACTCCTCTAATCATTGTCACAGGTAAGGTTTTCAGACAACACTGTTCCCCTGTCCTGGGAGAGATGTGGAATAGTTGCCAACAAAGCCATTGAATTAGATCAGAATGAAATTCTTTTGCCAGGAGAACATTAGGCCTTTTGCCAGGAGAACATTAGGAGATTAATTCCAACTATTGATTTTTCAATATATGACAACATATCCCAGTCCTCCAACTTTTTTGGGTGCTATGTTTTCCTTTCTAAATCCGTTTAGCCCAAACAATCTGAGAGTTGGGGCTGCTTCTTGAAGATGACACAAAGTCCATAATTGGAAATTGCTTACATGTGGCCCTCGTTCATTTGATCATGCACCACCCAAATTCAGATTTCCAAAATGGAAACTGAGATGGACAAAATTAATGGGTATAAGGAAAATTGCTTCATTTGCAGCTTCAACACTTCTTCTCTGCTTAAAGCTAATTTACAGATACCCTTTGTTGTTGTTTTTTGTTCTTTTAAAGTAATATCAGCCAAAGAAATTCTCTTTGTGCAGTATCTGTTCTCATTGATTTACAGTTATTCTTTATATTTATTTGTTTGTTTTTCACATTTTTGAACCACCCATCTCACTCAAAGAGGGAATTTATTGCCTTTTCTGTTCCATTGCAGTAGCAAACTTGAGATATATTTAGCGCTCTCTGGATTTTTTTACACAAACTTTGCATTGATGCTTCATTATTACATCAGTTATATTTCACAAGTGTTCTAGAAACAACTGCCTGGACTAATTTCAAAGAGTACTTTCTTCCTTTTGATTTTCCAGAGTTCACAAAGACATGAAAAGCAAGGCATTTAATATTTACGGTGTTGCTCCTCCCAGTTTCCCTCTCCCTTTCTCTCTCTTGCACATAGATGTGCCTTTTATACACAGACATCAAAGGAATTTGGAAATGCAGTTAGACTCTGGAAAAAACAGAAGCGGCAAGATCTCAATTTTTGCACCAGATTCATAATTTAGAAATCTTGAAGTATCAAACTTGCATTGAAGATGTTACCTAATTGGGCAATGAAATATCTACATACAAACAAACATATAAGTTCAGAGAGCACTAAGGACCCCACCATTCAATATGTTTAAAGATGTTTAACAATATGTCTGTTAAGGGTTGGAAATATCATCAGATACCTGGGTTGTATTACCATACGTGGTGGACATGCCCACAAGCAAAAAGAATTGGACAAAAATGCATACATGGTTGGAAAAAATGAGAAAGTAACATATAGATTTAAAACCAGAAATATTTTTGTTAAGCATTTTACCAGATAAGTATAACAAGGGGAATACATATTTGATTTTACATGTATTAACTGCAGCTAGAATTGTATTTGCACAACAATGGAAAACTGGAGATATCCCTACAGATCAGGAGATATCCCTACAGCTTGCTTCGCTCGCGCGCGCGCATAAACCGCGCTACCGCGCATGTGCAGAAACTTTTATTGCCGAAAAAGCGCTCTGCACATGCGCAGAACACTAATTTTGGCGATTTTTGAAAAAAAAGGTAAGTTGGGGCGCGCGGGTGGGCCCGGGTCTGGGATGCTGCGAACCGGTTCAGTGACGTCACAGGGTCACCGCTACCTATTCGCGCGAACCGGACCGAACCGGGGGCAACCCACCACTGCCTTATACCCTATGTTCAAAAGAAGCCCAAATCACAGCTGATAGGAGGATTGCACTCTGAACCAACAAAGAAAATTAGCTCCTTGTCTTTGTCCATTTCTTCATCTACCATCACTCTCTCATACACACTGCCTGTTTCCCATCATTTTTAGTCAGGTCTTGTTTTGGTTGATTCAGTTTTCCAAAATAGAGATTGTTTTACTGATAGATACAGGAGGAGAGCCCAGTTTCAAAGAATTGCACTTGCCATCTGCCCATGGCTCTGGAAAACCATGCCCAGGAACCAGAGGATTCAGGTATGCCCCCACGATCTAAAGCAGGGGTCCTCAAACTTGGCAGCTTTAAGACTTGTGGACTTCAACTCCCAGAATTCTCATAGCTGGCTGGAGAATTCTGGGAATTGAAGCTGCCAAGTTTGAAGATCTCTGATTTAAAATGACCAATAGGCGTCAGAATGATCCCAAAGCAAAGGAATCACTGAGGAACCCAATTTAAAGTTTCGGTTTTAAAAAAAGCAATTTGCAGGAGTACATTGAGTGAAAACTATATTAAGAAAAATCAATTGCAAAGACTTAAATATTTCAATAAATTCCTAGGAACATGAAAATATGGTTGATAAACTCATTATAGAAATAAAAACCAAGGAGAAGGAACACAGCCACGAACAGAACAAACTTCACAGCGACATGAACAAGCAACGTAAGCATAATAGATAATGTGTACACAGTGTTTGAGAGATACATAGTGTAAGGCATAGCCTTCATTGAGTGCATTATTAAATTATTTTTCACTAATAAAAGACTGAGAATTACATGTTTCAAGTATTTTGAAAATATCTCTTCCCAACTGAAAAAGAGAGTAAGTGTAAAGCTCTACATGTATGCTCTGCACATCTTTAATAATTTATTTTTCATTCTAACAAATTAGGCAGTTTCAAATGAGTAACACAATTCGTTCGTTGTGCCTTTCAGATACAAATAAAAAAACTTTACATTAGCTAAAAAACAAACTTTGCTTCTGCTTAAAAACAGTAAAGAAAATATACATGTGAAAGGGAGGAGGAAGGAAGGATTTCTTCAAGTTTGCAACAAAGTTCATTGCTATAATTTACCCCCAATTCCAACCAAGCTAGTCTCTGAGTAGCAGTTGGTCCTTCATGGATAGCTGATGGAGAGAGCAAGAATTAAGTGATTTTCTACTCTTGACCACAAAGCAACTGTAAAAATAGGATCTGATTTTCTCTTTGGCAGGGAAGAGACAAGCAAGCTTGCAACAGCTGCTTTTGCTTTAGCTAATGTAGGGAGCCAGATTGTCTTCTTACTAGTATTTTCTTTCTCAGAAGCAAGGTAGACAGTCCCCCCCAGTGGCCCTTGGCCCCCTTGGCAGATGGATGAGGACAGAATGTGCTACCACTTAGTTCTCCAGTTTCCGGACAACTGCTAATTGTGGCAACATATTCTATATGATATGGAGACATGAAGAAGAAATGAAGAATAATGAAGTATTTGGGCTTGCCCCATGCCTTAAGAAGGACCTGGTTGTTGTTGTTGTTTTGCAGAGTGAATGCATTGTTTTAAAAATATTTAATCTAATTGTGTTACAAAAATCTAATTTTGTTGCAAAATATTTAATCTAATTTTGTTATAGAAGTATGCTTGACTGCATTAAAAATGAATATGAAGCATTAGAAATGACACATAAAATAGGGAAAGATCAAAAGTAAGTTTGATTGACCAAGATTACAAGCTCAAGTGTCAGTTTATAGTATGCTAGAAAGGATGGAAAAGTGTTCTAACTTCTCCCTTATTGCATCAATAGGCTGTTGATCATCAGCCTTGTTTAACATAACTAATTCCCTATTAAAGGAAGATGAATGGAAGAATCCCCAGTGATCACTGTTGACCATTTTAATCAACATTCTGTTGACTAAGTCACCCAGATTTATCAAACTTGACTTCTCCTGGGCAGAGTCTGATTTGGTGACCATTCTGTTGAGATTAATTTGGTCTGTTGACTCCAGAGAAGTAAATATGACCTTTGCCATTTGAAGGAATTATTCATTCTCCTCCTAGCTCCCCTTTATTTATTATACTTAGCTTGATATTGCCATCCACAGCTGCAGATGGCACTTATCCCAATGTCAGGATGTTGCTGCAATCTGGATGCTATGAAAGATGCTAAAGTTGAACCCTAGTAAGATGGAATTACTGATTGTCTTTTGTAGTTTTGTAGTTCATTTCATTCTTGTTTTTTGAGGGGTGGCATCACCCTTGAGGACCTAGGGGACACTTTAAGTCCTCCTGGACTTCTGGTTGTTGCTGAATGCCTGTGTTATTTAAATAAGAAAAACTTTCCTCAGCTTCTCCTGATATGTATCAGCTGCAGACTGTTCTGAGTGACAGGACCTCACCACCATGAAAGTAGACTTCTATAATGTGTTGTAGATAGGGCTGCCTTTGAAGATCACTCGGAACTATAGATAGGTGAAAAAGCAGTGGTGCACTTGTTGACTATTGTTAACAACTATTACACTTACTTTGCACTGGTTCCCAATAAGTTTCTGGTTGCAATTCCAAGTGCAGTTTCAAAATCCTGTATGGCTTATCATCCATGTACTTGGAGGACCAACTACTATTTATAGATTTGATCTGTCCAAAATGTATTTGGACAATGAAATGAATTTTTTCCAGAGGAAACAGTTTATGGTACCCTAATTTTATGAAATGAAAGGAGTTGAGGCCAGAATGTGTACTTTTTAAAGTCATGGTACCAATGCTATGAAACACCTCCTTCTGCAAGCCCCTCTTTGTGAAGGCCACCTGGGAATTAACGAAGACTGAAACTTCTGAAATTTGTTATGGTGAATGATTGTTGTTGTTAATTATGTTGACATTAAAATAAAATACTGTATATAATTCTATTTGATTAATGCAGTGATTTTGCTTCATTATTTTTAATTTGGTATGTATTAACAATTGCTTTAGTTGAAAGAAACATGGAGGAGCATAAGAAGCTAATGGAGAAGAAAGATCTAGAGATTTTAGAACTAACTAAACAACTGAAAGCTCAAGAAAAGGAAAAGCAGAATGAGATAATCAAATTACAAATAGAGGTATGCCATCTATGACACCCTGAGAATATGCCAGAATAATAAGGGATATGCTACATTGATAATTTATTATAAATTGTGGAACAAAATTAAAAGAATTACCTGACAAGGAATAATTTTAAGGTAGAAATTGATACGATTTCAATATACATTCATGATACATTTTTCATATTTCATCATTTTCAATTCAGATTCATTTTTGTCAGAGCTGTCACAAAGAATATTTTCTCTTACTGTTCTTGGGATCAGAACATCAGTGAGGATACCTCAGGAATGGTGTCTTTCTAGTCTGTTGAGATTTGTGCTGAGATTTATTTAAGGTTGAGAATGTCAGTTAAATTATTACTGGTTTTTTTCCCATTATTACATATAGTTTCTATATTTGTAAAAAGTATTTTGCATACTTAGAATTATTAGTTCAGAATCCCAAAGGTGCTTTTGTCAAGAGGCAACTGGACTTTCTTTCACCAGAAAGTCCAGTTGTCTCTTGAAAAAAGCACCTTCGGGACAACCATGACCTGGATGATTGAGAATCTCCATAGATATTAGTTCATAACCTCCTTTATTAGCATATGCTGTGCCATGAGATTCTGCACCATAGATTATTGGATCTCAAATTGTAAATTAACATAATTCAGGATAAACTAGAAGCTGGCTGGGCAAGAGTCAGTTAGATGGCCAAAACAGTGTCTTGCAATGCTGCCTGGGAGGTTTTTAAGCCAATGACTTCTGAAGAAGTTGACAGGGTTCTTTATATTTTTAGTTCCTTTACTTGCATACCTGACCCTTGCCCTTTCTGGCTGGCTGAAGCAATGGTGGGGGAGCAAGGATGTGGATCCAAACAATTGCCATGAAGGCCTGTTGAGGGAGGAGCGATGGTCATCTACTGTTTAGAATGAAATATCACTGGAGTGTAGATGATATCCAGTTAATGTTAGTAAATAAGTTTAGCATTAAGATGGTAAAAGTATGTTTTTTGTTTCATGTTTTGATTCCTTTTCTTTTTTTCCCAGAAGGTAGTAAACACAAAGTTATTTAGAGTATTTTATGCTCCATAGCACTAAAAGAAATGTATTTATGCCTTTAAGAGTTTGTGTTGATACCATAATTGTTGATAGTTGATTAGGATTACAGCCTTAATATCTTTCTCTCTTTGTTCTTAAGTTGCACTTTTCCCTCACCATTTTCTACAAAGTCTTCAGTTCTGATCAGTGAACAAATTCATGTCCCAGTCAATTAAGCTACTTTTAATCACATTGGTTTTATATGTATTACACTTATACTTTGCTTTTCTGCATTAAACTTTTTAAACTTAAAAATTCTATTTTTACATTATTTTTGTAACAGCTCTCTAAGATTAATCATACCATGTGATAATAATGAGCCAATTTTACCCATTTGCACTTCATGGTCAAATGTGAGTCTGTTTTCCCTGTGTTAATGTAAATATCCCTAGCCAAGAGTTGCTTGTACATTATTAAAATAGCATTAATTAAAGAGATGTTTTTCCTCTCATTATTTTTATCAATACACAATCCTTTTTTTTATCAGTTCAATACTAAACTGGAAAGGCTGCAGACTAAAACACTGAAAGTACAGGCTAACCCCACAGGACTCCCTCAAAATATCTATAGAAAGGTAAGTGCTTTATTGTTTTCCTACATGTAAAGTGGTTTAAGGGTCAAGATGATTTGACTGCAGATATTTTGCCCTACTCTGTCTGTTTACATATAGTCACATATGTGAGATGGGCAGCTATATCAATTTAACAGATAAAATAAAAATTCTGTTTTAACCAGTGCCTTGTGCTAGGATGAGGGTGAGGGGAAAACATCCCAAAGAGCTACTTCAAAAGAAAGAGAAGTTCTATAAATGCTTCTCTCATCTGAGATCCATTTGCAAGGGGAGGTTGCCTCCAAGTCATCCATTTATTTCATAGCCCTGAAAAAGTGTACAAGGCTCTTCTGTAGTTTCACATTTTTAGTATTGATAGTTCTTCATTTAAACATAAACTTTTTTCCTACAGTAAAAAACTGGGAAATACAATTCCTCTCAAATTTAGTCAACTATTGTTACCATTAACTGGGGAGCAAATAGATATTTTGAAGGAAAATATCCAAAATTATTGAAAATCTGTAGTAGTTACTGCCATTAAGTCTTTAATTTCTTCAGTACAGTTCTCTGCTCTATAGCTTTAGGCCCTTTGCACACAGAGCAAAAGCGTGGCTGTTAGGATGCCATTAAGCATTTATGCAACATTACATATACAAACTTCCCACTGATGTGAACGCCAGTTTTAAGCTGCTTGCCTCCTTTTCCTCTCCATTACTTTCCTAGCAAGGCTTCAAGGTGCTTTGCCACCATCTCCTTCTCATTCCCAGTTGATTTGAGAGGCACAGCAGCTAGCTGGGTGTTACAGTTCTTATTTTCTCCAGCCACATAAAACAAACCTGGTAAAGCAAAATGGAGAGAGAAGCACAGACTCAGATGGACTTTTTTGCGTTTACTCATTGGCCACCTGAAGGGAGCAGGTTTAGTGATGGGTGGGTTTAGCAGGTGTCCCTCATGTAGTAGCTGTAGAATGTTTTGAATGCCAGGGCTATGGAGAAACGCCCTTTATTGTTTTTGTCTGGTAGGGCCAACCTATTTGAGTTGTAATTAAGAATTTAAATAAGTAAGGGGAATTAAAATAGACTGGTGGTGCCTTACCTACAGATCCAAACAAGATATAAAAAAGATTCAGTAGAATATGGGTTTCAAAACGAGCAACAAGAAATAGACAAAATATTAACAGGAACTGATGAAAAAATGATCACAAAATCATATAACTGCCTCCTCAAATTTAAAATGGAGGAAACTGAAACAATGATAATTTGGGCGAAAAATTTTGAGTATGATTATCAAATTGGGGAATTGGGAAAAATTATGGGGAAAAAATTATAAAATGACGATGTTGGCCACATACAAGGAAAACATCTATAAAATGTTTTATAGATGGCATTTACCCCCGGCCAGATTGGTCAAAATGTTTTCTAATAGCCCACCAAACTGCTGGAAATGCAATCATCAATAAGGGACATACTATCACATATGGTGGACATGTCCCAAAGCCAGAGAATATTGGTTAAAAATTAAAAAGTGGTTGGAGGAAATTATAGAACAAAAAATTGACATGAAACCAGAGCTATTCTTTTTGGGCATAATAAAAGGAAAGATGAGTAAAGAAATTCAATATCTCATGCTCCATATTATTACTGCAGCCAGAATTACATTTGCCCAAAATTGGAAACAACATACTCCATCAAACACAATTACTAAAAAGGTGCTAGAATGTGCAGAAATGGACAAATTAACAGTGGAATTAAGGGACAGAGAGGAAACAGTATACTATGAGATATGGAATAGGTGGTATAATTGGCCAGAAAAAAAGTCTAAAATTAATGTATAGTGAATGTTAAGAGAAGATAATATAATGGGAAAATATATATTTAGTGTGTAGTAGATATGTATATATTGTATATATTATATAAATAAGGACTTAAGAAACAAGAATGTACATGTACACAATAAGCCAATGGATAAGTTGAAATTAAAAAGTCCGATAACAGAAAGCTGTAAAAGTGTACCGTAAAATTCCGGCGTATAAGACGACTTTTTAACCCATTAAAATCTTCAGATAAGTGGGGGGTCGTCTTATACGCCGGGTA
>JANHFM010006024.1:568071-578686 GCA_032468115.1 Grayia smithii | reverse complement strand
AGCCAGTAGCAGTGACAATGTGATGTCACCGAACCGGTTCTCCGCGGCCGGGAGCTGGGCCCACCCACCCACCCCTACCTTAGGTCTGTCCTTTTTTTCTGAGCAGTTTAGTCCAGCTGAGGTGTGTCAATCCACTTAAAAGTGCCCATCAGCTGGGCTTAACTGCTCTGCGCATGTGCAGAATGCTTGTTTTGAGCTGTATGCCAGGAAAGTATCTAGTGCGCGTGTGCAGAGTGCCCGTTTGCCGTGCATGTGAGCGAAGCATGCATGCACATGGCGATCACGCGCAAAGTGTATGAATGAAGAGTGGTAAAGGTAAGTAGAACCCACCTCTGCTACTGACCATAAAGGACAGTGGGAGGTAGCTCATTAGACATTTTGTGTTTTTTTTTCTTTCTCCATCTGCCTGCTTTTTGTCTGGGAAATTGCTAGTCTCAAGGGGCTTCCTTGCTGCCGTTGTCTTCCCAATATGCTTGCTCTCTGATCCTCTGCCAGTATAATAGGATGTAGCTTGCTGGCCACTAGTCTTTGACTACTCACATGATTATCTAAACTACCCACATGGGAGTGATAAACCTTTCTGCTAAAGTTATATAGGCCTCACCAGTCACAGAGGTAGTTCCTTTTTTGAAATAACATATACTTTGACCTTGAGATGAATAAGAGATTTTCAGGTCAGCGTAAGTTTGGTTAGCAAACTTGCAATTCAACTGTATAATCTACTTCATATAGTCCCGTAGACATTATTTATTTATTTATTCAAGCTAGTGTCATTGCATTATATACACTATTTAATAAAATTTTATATTATTTTGATTAAAATGTCAAGGAATGAAGATTTAGGATTAATCGAAGTGGTTTGCTTGCCTTGTGCCAAGTTTTAATCAACCAGTTTCAACCCTTGTTATGGCTAAAGATTAAAGATACACACAGAGACTCTGAGATGAAAATAGTTTAATTTTATGAAGGTAAAGAGTGGCAACACGCAAACCTTTGTCTGGTAGTCTCACTCACTTTGAGTTTTACTCATTCATTGACTTTAGCAATGAACATTATGATAGGAAAAATCACCTTACTTTTTTACATGAATGGATTATTGCTCAGTTAAAGACTTAATGTTTTAATTGAAGAAGGTCCCAGATTCAAATCCTCTAAAGAATTTTTTATAATTAGTTTTGATTTTAAAAATTCATGTTATATTAGTGGCTTTTTCATATTTTTTATTTTATACTTTTTGTATTAACATATTCTGCTGTTTCATAGAAAAATATTAACTTTGTTCTCTCAAAATGCCTTACTGAAGTCCAAGTAAATTATATTGACAGCATTCCTCTGATCTACTAATTTTGTCACTTTGTCAAAGAATGCAATAGTTTGGCATGATCTGTTTTTTACAAACCCATGTTGGCTTTTGGTTATTACTTTGTTTGCTTCTAGGTGTTTGGTGATTCATTGCTTGATTATCTTTTCCAGAATCTTCCCTGGTATTAAGGTCAGGCTGATAGGTCTATAGTTTTCTGGATCTATTTTTTTTTCCTTTTTTGAAGATGGGAACTACATCAGCTCTTTTCCAGTCCTCTGGAAGTTCCCTGGTGCTCCCAGGATCTTTGAAAGATATAGTTCAGTGGTTCTGAGATTTTGTCTCTTGTGATCACAATACAGGTGGCTTGGAAGCTCTGCAGGAAAAGCAACTGACATCTGGGTGGTGAATGAGCTGCCACCGCTGCTGCTGCCAGGGGCGAGTGGGGCAGGATCTCCCCCATTGTGAAGCATGCTAAATTTTACTGCACAAGGCATTGCGAGAATAGCAGGCAGGGCATGGAGGTGATAACAATAAATGTACTGCCATAAGGAGGAATGCTGTGCAACGCAAAGGCAAGTTCAGGAGCACTTTGCTCCCACATGTGTCAGTCCACCTGCCATAGCTCTGGCTGCTTAGGGCAGGGCGGCTTTTGGTAAGTGCCAGGGACGACTCTGATGCAGCCATCTCCTGTGTACTCCCTCCCTCCCCACCGCCACCTTAGCTGCAGTCTCAAAGATCAGAAGGGCTGCACGGGAAGAGAAAAGGCAGTGAAACTTGCAAAAATGAAGACAGGAGAGCAAAGCAAGTGAGTAAACCTTTGGCCTGCCTGCCTCCAGTTTCCATATCAATTCATATGAAAACCCCTTTTTCATGTATTCCCTCCCATGCTGAATTTTCTTAGTCTTGTATGATAATCAAGAACTTGTCACATTATCCTTTAAGGATTATTGTCAGCATACAAGTCAAGAGGGATCTTCCAAAGACCATCAATCAGTTTTAAGCAAACTCAAAAGGCACTAAGCACTGTGCTGACCTTTGCTCACATCACTTGACCAGAACTACACTTGTAGCAATAACTAGAGAATACCAATAGCAATAGCACTTAGACTTATATACCACTTCACAGTGCTTTCCAGCCCTCTCTAAACAGAATCAGCATATTGCCCCCCAACAATCTGGGTCCTCATTTTACTAACCTTGAAAAGATGGAAGACTGAGTCAATCTTGAACTGGTGAGATAATTGCTGGCAGTCAGCAGTCAGCAGAATTAGCCTGCAATACTGCATTCTAACCACTGTGCCACCATGGCTCTTTTCAACACCATTATTTTAGCAAAATGGTAATGAATGTATATACGTAGAAAACAACATCTGTAAGAGTTAGAAAGAAAAACAAATTAAGGACTAAGAAAATGGCTTGTGTAATGTGTATGTATATGACTAAAGAAAACATATAAACAATTCAAAACATCTGAACTAAATTATTATGTACAGAATGATATTGGTATAGATAAGGGTAATCTAATTGAAAAATTATTTCTAAGTGGTTGATTAGTGGTAATCAAGTTTGAATGCTTGTACAAATAGTTCTCGACTTATGATAACGACTGAGCTCAAAATGTTTGTTAAGTGAGACATTTGTTAAGTGAGCTTTACCCCTTTTTATGGCCTTTCTTGACACAGTTAAGTGAATCACTGCAGTTGTTCAATTAGTAACATGACTGTTAATAGCTTCCCCACTGTTTGCTTGTCAGAAGGTCATAAAAAGTGAGCACATGAACCTGGGACACTGCAACTTACATAAATATGAGCCAGTTGCCAAACATCTGAATTTTCAATATGTGACCATGGAGATGCTGCAACAATTGTAAATGTGAAAAACAGTCATAAGTCACTTTTTTCAGTTGTAACTTTGAGTTGTCACCAAATAAACTATTGTAAGTCAAGGACTACTTATATTTCTCATTTTAGGAATTTTTAAAGCTGTTATATTCATTTATTAATTTTCAACCAAACCAATTTCCCACACTTATTACCCTAATTCAATTAAATGTACATTTTAGTGTTTTAATATGAAAACAAACTTGGCAGGTTTGAACTGAGAAAAACTGAGTCCAAAGATGGACAGTGAATCACCCAATCAAATTCACTGAGAATACTACATTCCATCCATCAGAATTGAATTGATATTTTGTCTTCCTCTGGAAAAAAATATCTGAAGCAAAATTCTAATCAAAGGAAAGATATTTATAAGAAAATACAGAAGACATTAACTGGCTAAGTTGAAAAATAACTTCATAGATCAAATTCTTGTAATTATGATTTCAAGATATGATGGGGGTGATTAGAACTTTCTGGAAAATATTGGGAAAACAGCTGTCTCTCACTTATTTAATGCAATGTAGTCAAGGGGCTTGTATAAGTGTCTGTTTTTTATTTTGCACCTTTAGCAGCCTCTCTTTCCCAAGGTTCCTGCATTTTGTGGGAAGTCATCCCCATAAAGTAGGATAACCTTTTTTTCATAAAGAAAAAGGCAAAATTATCCTTCTATGTTGTCTACTCATTATTTTTATGGAGTATATTGAGAAAGCATCATGCGCATCAAGTATATGTGTTGTAACATTGGGTTAGAATGTTGGATCATAGGAGTTCTCTGAGTGTGGGCTATTTTTTGTTTGTTTGTTTTACAGACTGTCAAAGATTATTTGCTTTCTTCATTGCCTGTATCAGCTTCCAGCTCACAACTTGCCAAACAGAAATGGGGATGGGGGATTAGTAAATTCCTAGTGTGGAGGGAGGCTAAGGAATGCCAGAGAGGAGATACCTACCAAAGATAAGTTCTCAGAATTACCAGCTAGCGCAGAATTGTTTCCCAAAACAAAAGAACGGAGTGTAACAGTTGGACAATGGACAATGGACTGTGGGCAGCCCAGGTTTGAAAAGAAGTTTTGCCTATGTGGGGATTTTGTGGGAAAACATCAAAGCTGACTTTACTTCTGCTGTGCCTAAATGATCTAAAAATAAAGTTTTGCTCTTGGTAGTTTCTACGGGCCAGGAATTTCTGTTTTTGAATGTGCCAAATGGGACGGTTAACACAGACTTTTACAGGTAGTCCTAGACTTACAACAGTTCATTTAGTGACTGTTCAAAATTACAAAAACACTGAAAAGAGTGACTTCTGATCATTTTTCACACAACAGTTGCAGCATCCTAATTGTCATGTGATCAAAATTTGGTTACTTGACAACTGAGTCATATTTATGACAGTTGCAGTGTCCTGGCATCATGTTATTGATCACCTTCTGTCACTTTCTGACAAGCTGAGTTGATAGGGAGGCCAGATTCACTTAACAACCATGTAATAAGTTAACAATCGTAGTGATTCACTTAAACAACTGTGGAAAGAAAAGTCATTAAATGGCAAAATTTATTTAACAACTGTCTCACTAGCAGCAGGAATTTTGGGCTCAATTGTCATTGTAAGTCGAGGATTATCTGTAATCATTTTAGACACCATCTCCATAGTTATGATCTGCAAATATGTGGGTTAACAATAGAACACAAAATTGCCTGTTATGCTATCCCACCCAATCTCACCCAATCTCTTGTATGAGATTGGGTGGGCAGCACTATTGGATTTTCTATTTTGATGGACACATTGCTATCTAGTTCTTATTGTGCTCGTGTAGTGCATCTCTCACTTACTTTGGTGTATATTAATAGATGTGGGATAAAGAGAATGTCGTGTTGTGCATTTTGTTGTTTGGGTATTACTTTTGAATGTTGTGACTAAGCCTATGTTGATGGCTAATTTGTGTAAAAAGCTGTGCTTCAGGGAATGTATATGTATTCTTTGACTTGGAGGTTGTATGTGAAATTAATGTGTTCATGGTATCTGCCAAATAGTGGTCATGAATGCATTTGGGTAACCTTCTAGCTTTGTCCTTTACAGTGGTGCTCCCATTCCATGCATTTATTTTGTAGAAGACTGTTGATTTGTCTTCCTTGAGCACATGGCCCTTATATTTGCTTAATATACTTTGGAGGGCATTTATTTGCATACATGCTATAGTTATTCTAAGAATTGGTAATAGCCTCTTGATGGGTTTTGATATATGTTTGATGTAAGAAAGAATTATTCTTCTAGCAGTTTGAGGTGGTTGTGCTGCTTTTACAGGTGTTTCAGCTTCTCTTAAAAGCTCAATTTAAAGCATAAAGTAACAAACATGGCACCCACTCCTAAAGAGATCATGAATTTGTGATAAACTGTAATAGATTCAGCTACCTAATAGGGTATCTACCAGTATCAAAATTATTTTCCCTAAAAGATTAGCAATAAGGGCACTGGTGTGGAAGAACATGATAGGCTATACACAATGCCCTCTGATAGTGTAGATAATCAATTGTAATACCACCTGCACTTTTCAAGGGAAGAGAATGATTTATTAGTTCTAGGAGCCATCCATCTGAAAGCAGTCTGAATTTATTTTATTTCTGCAGTCTCAATTGATACCTATATTGAATGTGTAGGCTAGACATCACATTAAACTATAATTATTTTTAATCTATACTGGATAGGAATTGTGACTGCAGTGAATTCTAAATGTCAGATAACATAATTTTTAGTGTTTGGGCAAATGAGGTAGCCTTTGAGAAAGTACTTACACCAGCCAAAGAGTTACTTCATTGTAATAAGCCAGTTTATCCCTGAAAAACATCTAATCTAGGCTTCCTTATGGAATTAGTTGCTCTGGCTTCTGTTTTTAATCCACCACTCATTAAATTAAATTAAATTAAATTAAATTAAAAAGACAGGAAGGCAAAAGAACATGAGGCACACCCAGAAGAAGATGGAGAGACAACATGAAAGACAACATCAATTAACAATGGTTAAGGCCACCAGAAAAGCAAGGACTAGAACTTTAAATCTCCCTTGACACCTGAAGTGGTAAAAGAAGAACTGAAGAAGAAGAAGACTCATTTAATTTGTCTAGATCACGTCTTACACCTTAACAGGTTAAAGAGATATTCAAAATAGTATATGTTCACAATCTTTTTTGTACTAAAGGCTCAATTTGCTTTTGAGCATCAGGGATAGGAGAAGTGGGAGATGCAATTTCACACAGAAAAAAGCATTAGGAAAAAGTAGTTGTGGGAACCAGCACAATTAATTTGAATTTATATTCATCCCATTCAGCTGGTAGGATTGAATGATAAGTCCACTCAATTTTTCCTTCTGTTGGGTTCTTCCTTCTTGATGCAAAACTTTTGGGACATTGATTGTGAGTCCTAGGTTTAGAATTATGCAATTTTGATAAATAATTACAGCATCCAGACTCTTTGTGAGTGTACACTTTTATAGATGGGATTTCATGGTGGGATTTAACCACAAGATAGACAAGTTTCGTGAATTCTCAGATTTTCAGAGCAGTAACATTACATTTTTGAAGATGAAAGACCTCAAAATGGGAGCTAAACAGCTAACTTTAGTAACTGGCCATACAATAGCTAACTGTTAAGGAAATAACAGAATGCAAGAGGCAATATGAAGATAATGATCAATCTGATTATTAGCATTACCTGGCTGGTTTTACCCTTAACTTAAGTATTTCAGAGGAATGTTGTGTTGCATTTCCTCCTTATTGTTGCTATTAAGTTCTGAAGGAAAAGAGCTCCCCACAAACATCATAAAAATATATTAAGTTGCGCTATTAAGAATGGATAACATTTAGACAAATAAAAGGCCATAGCATTTGACTGACTTTTAACTGTCTAAAAATATTTTTTACGTCTTGAACATGTTCATATAATACAATATGAAAGATAGATGTAACAGCTAAAGAAGGTGAAGGCTTCTCTGCCCAGGACAATATTGTATGTACCAAAAACAAAACAAATATTTTTAAGAAGCTTTTTTCTTCACTGGGGCTTGTTAAAATTGTATTTCAAAGAAAACCAACTACTGTGTTGAAAGTGTATCCAAAACCATAGTACAGCTGTATTCACATTGATTTTAAAGGTGGCTGTTACAGAGTTTACTGATAAAGCTGTAAAATCCTAATTTAGTATTGATTTAGATTATTACTGAGTGAAGAGAGACACTGGCAACTTTTAAATTTTTTAATTTTAAAGTGATAAATGGTGAATGTTATAGGCAAACTCATCAAAAAAAGTGTAACTAATATGTAACTAATAAATACATATACACACACACATATAGATTCTTCTTCTGCGCATGTGCAAGATGGCAGCTCTCCATTAATATGGGCAATGCGGAGGGCAAATGTTTGGCTTTTCTGATGCCCAGGAGTCCGTTTTTTCACCCTATGGATCCCCTACCCAGCTTGCTGAGGACACGCCGGTCAGTTTGAGCTCTTTTCTGAGCTCTAACTCAGCTGGCAAGGTCCAGAAACAATAATTTCTTTGAGAAGCCATTTGGAATGGTGAGGGCTGCTTTAACCGTTGCAGCCTGGTCGTCCCGCGGCTTCGGCAATATTGGCGGCTGCGGTGGCGGTGACGGCTGCGATGGCTTCTTCCTTCCTGGCCCAGTCAGCCTCCATATGATTTTCGATGTTGCAGATGCCGTCGTTGGCAGCGGCAGTGACTTTGATGGTGTCGACGAGGGCTTGCTGACAATTGGTGGCCTCACGAGAGTAACAGCAGTAATGGCGGCGACATTATTAATTACAGAATGCTTGGGATGCTCAGGTCTTCTCCACCGTGTCCCAGAGGCCTCCTTGGAGCTCTTAAGGAGGCTGGAGCTTCAAACTCTACCACCATTCAGAATCTGTGGGCTGTTTTGGGGCCTTCTGACGGGGCTGATAGTTTCTTTGTTCACCTGCATCTTCTCATCGCTGCTCCTCTTCCCCTGGGCCTTTGACCCAACCAACATCCTGAAGGCCTCCTTGGAGTTTTGTAGGAGGCTGGAGCTTTGAATTCCATCATGAAGAAACCTGGGGGTTGTTTGGGGCTCTCGAAGGGGGCTGATGATTTTTCACCTTCATCCCCTCCTCATTGCTCCTCTCCCCCTGGGCTTATGGCTCTGCTATTGCCCTCACAATTCTACTATCTTCGACTAGCTCCCAACTTGCTTGCTCGCCCACCATCACAATTCTGCTCATTTTAATCTACCACTGCCTTTTGCCTCATACTTATTGTTTCTGGCTGTTCATCTATTCCTCACAGCTGCTAGAAAGGACTGCGGTTTTTTTATCAACATCAGCACTGAAGATCCTGGTCTCTTACTACTGCCTCATTGCCGGGAAGATCTGATTATTTGTACCTCTATTATTACCACTCTGATCGTCATGAAAAATTGGCCCTAGTATTCAGTATGATACTGGGAGTATCCATTGCAATTTAAGACTCTTACCCACCGCAGTGTGAATGTGGTTGTAGTCCCAGTTAACTTGTGCCTGCCTGTACCACACCTTTTTCTAGGCATATCCAGCCATTTGTCATCATTCGCCACCCTTCACCAGATGTATACAGCATTAAAACTACTTGCACTGTGAGATTCCCTCCTCTCGCAGGCCTGGCCCACCAGTTATCGAGGGCCTTCCTTGATGATGTGTTTTGGAACCCTGAGAGGTGGCATGCCAAGAAGCGGGGGTTGTGGGGTTTTTTAGATAAACGTTTAATCCAAATTTTAAGGGGTTCTGGGAGGGGGTTGGTCCAAAATTCTAGTGATGGGCCTGGGGGCCCATATAGATCAGCAACTCAGCCTGTCTGTGGGTTGTGGTGGGAGGGGGGGAGAAGGGGGAGGAAGGAGCTCGGTGGAATGAGGGTGACTCGATCACTGTGATGGTTGGGAAAGGCAGAAGAAGTGGGAGCAGAGGATTTCATGAGTTAAGGGGAATGCGCCCCCGTTGTATCCAAGCTGTGGCATGTTCCAGTCCTCTTGGCTCTTTCTGCTCCCTCAGTGGTACGGGAGTGTGGAACCCTGGACTCCGACTGGTGTACATAAATGCCAGGTCCATTGCTATCAAGGCCCTCCTCATCCGTGATCTTATGGGTGAGGAGGGCGCAGACCTGGCCTGCATCATGGAAACCTGGTTGGGCCAGGAGGGAGGAGTTCCTCTCTCTGACTTATGCCCTCCAGGCTTCCGTGTGCTACACCAGCCGTGACTCCAGGGAAGGGGCGGGGGGTGGCGGTAGTTATTAGAGAAAGTCTCAGTCCTAGGGTGGTCACTATCCCTCAGATAGGTGGGTGTGAATCCCTCCTCTTGAAGTGGGACCCTGGAGTTCAGTCCAGGTCACATACCTGTCTCCTAGCTGCATATCTTCAGCCCTGCCCACACTGCTAGATGTCTTGTCTGAACTGGTGGTTGAACTCCCAAACCTTCTGGTTGTGAGTGATTTCAATCTGCCATCGGTTGGTGAGACATCTGTGTCAGTCCGGGAGTTCATGGCCTCCATGGCAGCCATGGACCTGACTCAAATTGTTCAGGGCCCAACACATAGAGGAGGATATACACTAGACCTGATTTTTCTCTTTGGGCAGTGGATAAATGATCAGGGTAGGGGGGAATTATCTATCTGTCCCCTGTCATGGACTGATCATTCCCTCCTTAGGCTGGACTTTCAAACTGTCAACCCTCACAGTAGGGAGGCAGAACCATTACGTTGGTTCTGCCCCAGGCACCTGATGGATCCGGAAAGGTTCCTGATGGAGCTTGGGACTCTTCCCACTTCCCTTACCCATGATTCGGCCAAGGCCCTGGTGGCGGCCTGGGAACGGGTTGCTGCTGTTGCCTTGGATTGAATTGCACCTTTGTGGCCTCTGATCCGATGCAGATCCCAAGTAGCTCCATGGTTCTCCATGGAGCTTAGGGAGATGAAGTGTCAGAAAAGATACCTAGAGGAGTGTTGGAGATCCTCCTGATCAGAATCCGACCAAACACAACTAAGAACCTATATTAGGTCTTATCTTGTGGCAATGGAAGCGGTGAAATGCGATTATTTCACCGCTCTCATTTCATCTGCAGAAAACCGCCCAGCGGCCCTATTTAGGGTGACCTGCTCCCTTCTTAATCAGGGATTGAGGAAGGACCTCTTGCAGGGTAGAGCTGAGGATTTCGTACAGTTTTTGCAAGATAAAGTTGCTCGGATCTAGACGGGTTTGGACTCTGACTGGGCGGAGTCTTCCGAGGAGTTAGGGGGATGTCTTGAGGGTAACATTTGGACTGAGTTTGACCCTGTATCTGTGGATGAAGTGGACAGGATTATGGGTAAGATGGGTGCCTCCACTTGTTTACTGGACCCTTGTCCCTCCTGGCTGGTTTCTGCAGCTAGAGAGGTGACTGGAGACTGG
>JANHFM010006024.1:509171-520855 GCA_032468115.1 Grayia smithii | reverse complement strand
GGCTGGGGAATTCTGGGAGTTAAAGTCCACACATCTTCCAGTGGCCAAGGTTGAGAAACACTGCTCTAGTTATTTTGGCAAGATTTCGGAAGTGGTTTGCCATTGCCTGTTTCCCAGGTCTGAAACATAGGGACTGGCCTAATATCACCCAGCTATCTTTAAGCCTCAGATGAGACTAGAAATCAGGATCCTTTAACCAATATACCAAACTTGAAAGACCATTGAATAGTTAGAAATTATTTTTTAAAATAGTAAAATGGTAAGCACATTAATAGATCTATTACCAGAAAAGAAAGTGAATGGAATAGAATAAGTAAAAGCCAGTCTTCCAATAAAATGACAAGAGTTGAATTACATGATTTTCAAGATTCCTTCCAGCTGTGATATACGATTCTATAAATTGAAAAGTAAATTATTAAAATTTTAAACTTGAAATGTGTTTATTTGTTGTACTAAGAACAATAATATATTTCCCAGGTATCACCTTCTGCTGATGGCATTCAATAAAATGGATTAAGCATGCCCCTTCTCATAGCTCTCTGAAGAGTTTCATTGATCCAGTTTGGAAATCCCAATGTTTTCTCCCCGCAATTGAAAATTTAAATGAGGGCTGTTCTTTCAATTTTATGAAATGCTATTGTTGTAGAGACTACGCTCTATATTCACAAATAGTTTCCTATATTGAACACTCCAAGAGTTGCTTGATATTGTATTTGTTTACCCTGAAAAATTGTATTCTCATACATATCCATAATTACACTAGAAAGGGAAAATATTTCTATGAATTGGGCTATGCACAAATTCATATATTTGGCTGGTAATAATTTCTTCAATTATGGCTGTGAGTTTTCACATCACAGAGATGATCGGAAGTGGTATTATTTCTTCTACTTACAACCTAGTTCATTATCCTAGAGATAATGTGACAAACTATTATGTTTGTTCACAGCATCCACCAATTACCTGATAACTATTATGCATTTTCTTGTATTTCCTTTTCTATATATAGAAACAGTGTAAAAAATAGCTTAACATAGTATCTTAAAAATTGATAGTTATGTAATGGGTGGATAGTTATGTAGTGATTGAAACTCTATCAAGCTGCTTGTATATTTACCTAATGCTTCAAATCAGATTACTGTCTTTTTTACTCTTTCCTCACCATTCGTCTCTGAACTTTTAACTTGTTTTTAAACTGAACATTGTTTATTTTTAAAATTTTGTTCAGATGCTATTTGATGATAGGTAGCGTCTGAATGTAAATGCCAGTGTTGTGTTTTCTCTACAGTTTCAGGCTGGGAACAATCTTCTGTTTGGATTCACCATCAGCAAAATAATAGCAACATCACTCAAGGATAACTTTGTTTTCATAGGCTAATATTAAGAAAAATGGTGGCTTCTCACAATGATGCACAGTGGTGTCAGATCCACACGGCACTTACCCTTTGGACTGAGAGTGATTATGTTTTATGGCATCAATTCTGCAGTACAACATTAATAAATTTATGTTAGGAATAAAATTGCATCATTTTGATGTTGCAGCATTAAATCACAAAGGAGGAACCAATTGCAACAATAATATAAAAACAGCCTGGATTTTCTGCAGGGAAAAAAAAAAAATCAATGGCAGGATATGGACCACAGTCTGAAAACTTTAAGCAAGTAAAAAAAGACATAAATCTTTATGATGAAGTTTATGAACTGGCCTCTAAAAATAATAGCCAGCATTAATACTGCCACTGCAACAATTTTATGAGACAATAACCTGGTTCTAAAGTGGATAAACTATGAGGTTGAAGACTGGGTATTTATATCAGTGAGGGGACTAGATTATTGCCCACTAAAAAGAGAAAGAATAGTAGAATTGCCAGAAAAATATAATAAGTTAACACCTATTAAAATAGATGTTAAGTAATTCTGAACGAGCCAAAAGAGAAAACAGAACTCCACTGTTGATTGTTATTATTGGAAACTCCTTTTGAATCTGATAAAGGGTGCTAGGAAGCTACTCAAGAAATGATTTAATACACTGGCGTAGGCTTCATGCACTCTACATAATAGTATCTTTTGATTTAAATAAGAGCAAGAACCTCTTATTTGTACATAGAGAGCAAAGCAAAGAACATATATGAAGAGACTGTGAAACAGGCTGGATTAGTACAAGAAACTCAGCAATGTGCAGTTCTGGCAAGCAATAAGTTTTCAAAATTTATATCAAAAATTTATCATAACCTTCAACAATTATTTTAATTAGAGAGAGCTAGTGATTGAACCCAGGACTTTGTACTAATGAGATAATAGTTTAGCATCTCCCTGCCCCAACAGGATATGCAACATGGAACAGCTCTAAAAATCTGACATTTTCTTGGCTTTTGAGATTTCAGAGTTTTGAACTCGCTGCACTATTCTATACCATAATAGATTTTCGCCAGTGGGTTTCAAGCTTTGAAAACTGAGAGATACAACAAACATCCAAAGAGTCTTAATTTCTTTTTCTGTAATGCAAATCTCCAAAAAGATTTTTTTTTAAAAATCCTGTATCCTCAGGACACATGATTAGCATGCAGTAAGTATAGTTTATTCTCCATAATTTATGATGAATTCTCCTCCATTTCCTGAATAAAAATAGAGTCTAGACACAGAAGTATAGGATATAGATTTGAGGAGATAGCATTGAACACTTGAAGTACCCTTGATATTTTTATTTATTTATTTGCAGATTTAAAGCAGAACATTCTGCAAAAACATAAATATTCCTACAGCAGATGGTATAGTCTCTAACTCAGCATCTGACTATGAAAATGGCCTTGCATTCTAATTCTCACTCTTTAATTTTCTCCCAGCTCCAAACTGAAAACTCAATGCAAATAGCATTTTTCTCTCTTCACTAACTGGAGACTACTTCTTCTCACTTGGGCATGCCATTCCCAAGGATCTAAAGAATCACATTTTTATTTCCATGTATTCTTTTTATATGAATAGAATGATAAGCAGGACTTCTGCTTTCAAGTTCCATGTTTTCTTTCCCAATGTCTCGCCTATACTTTAAATGAGAAACTTAATTCAAGTGAAAAAAATTCTGTTCTCCTATCACCACCAGTTAATAGGATTCCTTTCAATTTACATAATTGTGTTTATTGCACATAGATTTTGGGTGGAACCATGGATTATACTGGTTTATATTGGGTGTCTTTTTTTTAAATAAAGACATGTCTATTTTTCCCCTAACAACTTTCAAAATGTTGATTTTCTATCTTGCAAAGAACACTAAAATTTAACAAGGAAGAACACTATAACAAATGCTGAGCTTAAATTTATGGCTGATGTGGTATACATAAATCTAAATGTAATTCTGATGCTGGGAGAGAGGAGAGGAACTGAATAGCCAAAGTCATTGCTGTTTGTTGGAGAAATAGGCCTGGAAGGCAGAGTGGAGCACTTTCTTGCAATATTAATAGCATCATTCACAGGCGAGCAAGCAAAAGGAGCCAGAGAACTATCCTCAGTAGTTCTCTTGCCTTGACTACTAATTAGCCGCAGGGATGGAAGAAATGATTATCATAAAGATGTGTTTTTCCGATTAGGTTTATTTCAGATAATATTCCAGCACCTGATTTTGCTGATAATGTCCTCTGGTTCAATTAATCTAATAAGACTTATGGTTTAATGAGTAAAGGAAAACTGAGCCTTGGAGGCATATAACAAAGTGTTGGGATCCAGGTGATTTAAGTTCAAATTGCTACTGAACCATGGAGCTGGCTAGATGACTTTAAGGTTACCACTGACTCAGCCTCACTTATTGGTTTACTTAAATTTAAAAAGTTGTATCCTGCTTTTTTACTGAAACGCATCAAAACAGCTAATAATGTTCATAGTGTTCATTTACAGATAATCATGGACCTACAACCACAATTGAGCCCCAAATTTCCATTGGTATTTGCTAAGCAAGGCAGTTGGTAAGTTTTGACCCATTTTACATTTTTTTGCCACAGTTGTTAAGTGAATCATGCAGTTATTAAACAAATCATGCAACGATTAAGCAAATCTGGCTTTCCCCACTGGCTTTGCTTATCAGAAGCAGGTTGGGAAGGTTATGAATGGTGAAATCATGAAATCAGGACACTGTAACTCTTATAAATATGTGCCAAGCACCCACATTTTGATCAAGAGGATGATCATGATTGTCATCACATGACGTATTGTGACTTTTTCCCCCTTCGCTTAAATGGGTGTGGGTGTGACCAGTCCATGATGCATCCGGCTTGTGGGCCACGGGTTTGACACCCCTGGTTTATATAGATAGTCGAGGATTATCTATATAATTATTGTATGTCTATACAGACATATGTACACACTCACAAACCTACAGACTCCTCTTAAGACAATTGGAAGAAAGGCAATGATACAAACATTTAGAATGCTTTTAAGTATATATGTTTTTTAATAATTAATGAGCTTTGCTTTTCATATTATAATCATTCAAAAGTAGTTAACCAATAAGAAATTGTTCAGATAAGTAAATGAATTGTTCTGGGTCTTGATAGTCATGTTTCAGTTAATGAATGGTGATTTATTGTATATAAAAAGGGAAGCTTCGTTTTGAAATAAAAGTTGCACAATAATCTACTGACAATCTCCCAAGAGGTGCTCATATGTGCAAAATATATTACATTCCATGTGTAGAAATCATTTACTAAAAAGTGGTCTGTAAGTCAAACAGAAGTCTCTCCCCTTAAGGCACAGGTGTCAAACTCGATTGCATAACATGACGTATTGTGACATATGGCAACATTTTTTGTTTTTATGCACCTAGGGTGGGCGTGGCCTGTGTGTGATGCATCTGGCCTGCGGGCACTAGTTTGCCCAATCTTTCCCAATCATTTATTCAAAACATTGCAGAATCTCCCCAACTTCTCTTTTTCAGCCAATCAGCTTTCACGTTCTTAAGCAACTTTTATTCCAACATGAAAGTGATTAAAGATGTTTATCTATAGCAAAAGACTAAAGTCTATGCCTGCTTTCATCATAAGAACAATTAATTTAATCTTTGGGAGAAACTCAGCACTGAAGAAAACCATCTGAGAACTCCACATTTATCACATTTACTTTCTTCTCTCAAAAAAAAATCTTAATACTTGTGACTTATGTACAACAGTGATGGGGGGGAAAATAAAATGATTTGTGGTAGGAAAATGGTCACTATGAAAAGTAACTGGTGTCCATTTAGAGAAATTGGATACTTGAGGTTTCAAGAAGAGGAAAAAAATGTTTGTTCAACAAATGTGATAAACCAATGCTGGTTCTTCCTGGACAAAAACACATTTTTATATTAATGTTAATCTTCATCTATATAGAGAAATATGTAAACAGAGAACAGAAATTACAAGTTAGGTTTAGGGCTTCATCTAGATTCTGATCTCATCTGTCCATTTCCCTACCTTCCATGTAGTCACCTAGGAAGTTTGAAGGAAGACTATCCAATGCAGCTGCAATGGTTTTGGTCCTACACAGATAAGAACCTGATTTATCAGATCACACAGAGCACTGTGGTTGCTTACATGCGTCTATCCAGTTCCATCAAAACAAAATCAAAGCAATGAAAAAGAAGACTTAAAATTAATTTATTCTTATGGCTAGGTATTGTAAGTATAGTAAAATTTGTAAATATATATATATATAATTTCAATACAAATCTCAGTGAAGGCTGTGACAAACTGAAACTAGATTGGCAACTGCAAATGTTCTTATGTTATTTATCTTTAAACTGAGCTTGCAACAATATAGACAACCCCACCAAACCTGGGGAAACATTAATATCATTAATCCTGCTTCTCTTTTTCTAATAGTGGGTTCAGACAGAAGAGGAAAGAATATGTATTATCCCAATATTTTAAAAAATGAGACAGACGGAATTTTTTTTCTTTGTTTTATTGGGGACAGCTGAGTTCTGCAGCTAAATAAATATAGATTTTGAGCTTTATAGACTTTTACATTTAAAAAAAATACAATAACAGTAATCAATACAATAACATTCTATACACATACATGAATAAAAAGGGAGACAAAAAAATCCCAATTCATAAAAACCACATATTTATAATTCCTTAATATTTCTCCAACACATTGATATATTCATCTGGGATAAAATAATCATGGCTTATTTGATTAGCATTAGATATCAAATCAAACCATATATTTGAAAATTGTTTAGATTGACCAGGATGCAGGTGAAGAATGTAGATATAGTTCTCTGCTATGGTGATGTACCAAAGCTCCATTATCTTAGTTTTATCTTTCCACTGTTTAGCTTTAGACATTATAGAATAGAATAGAATAGAATAGAATAGAATAGAATAGAATAGAATAGAATAGAATAGAATTCTTTATTGGCCAAGTGTTATTGGACACACAAGGAATTTGTCTTAGGTGTATATGCTCTAGTGTACATAAGGAGAATAAAATACATCCAGAATAAAAAGATACAACACTTAGTGATAAGGTTATTAATAAGCTATTAAATTGTGCTAGGAAACAAATAAAAACAATATAATTGAAAGATACAAGCAACATGGTTATAGTAATGTGGGAAGAGACAGATACTAGTAAGGAACAGAAGAAGAATAGTAATACAGTCTTAGTAAATTATTTGACAGTGTTATGGAAATTAGTTGTAGAGTTAAGTAGAGTGATGGCATTCGGGAAAAAACTGTCCTTGTGTTTAGTTGTTCTGGTGTGCAGTGCCCTATAGTGTCATTTTGAGGGTAGAAGTTGAAACAATTTATGTCCAGGATGTGAAAGGTCTGTAGATATTTTCACAGCCTTCTTTTTGAGTTGTAGAGTGTACAGATCCTCAATGGAAGGCAGGTTGGTAGCAATTGTTTTTTCTGCAGTTCCAATTATCTGTCTGTGTTTGTCTTGTTTGGTTGCAGAGCCAAACCAGACAGTGGCAATAACAAAAATACTTACAGTAGATATTTATGTTAACTTAAATATAACTTAACTTAAAATATAACTTAGCTTAAAAATATATTCAGCAAAGCAAGCTGTAGACATATATTAATTCTTTGATTTGTACTTGACTTTGTACCTCTCTCCCAGACCACAAGGGATATGAGCACCACAAGTAGAAATAAGTTCCCTTTTCTTCGCAACCATTCCAATAGCAAGGAACTTTCTTTGTTCTTTGCTAGCTAATAGAAGTCATATATCATCTCGTTTAAGAATTTTTTTGTCTTTAATCTGGGCTGAGGATGATGACATGGGTTTCCATTCCACATTTTATTCTAGCCTTGATTATTATTTTTTTATTTGAAGGAAATATTTTTCCTAAGCCATTTTCAAAGCAATCAGAGGGATCTTCATAGATTTGAGAAACCTTTGCTTTAGTTGGAAATCTTTGTAGTTTTATTTACTTCTAGTTTGTGCTGATGTATTAGATTTGTGTTAGAAGATGGGGCTTCTGTTCAGTTTCCTAGTACAGTAACATGAAAGTGGGATGTCTCTCTCAAACCTCTTTTCATAGTCCCTTGAAGTCTACTGTTTGTTCCACAACCCTTAATCCAACATACAGTCTTGGGTAGATTGGATAAATGAAATGGGAGTAGTGTGCCATGTAGATTGGCCAGAACTCCAAGAAGAAAAGGCAGAAGAAGAATAAAAAAATATAATAACAGCTTCTGGTTGTATTGCTTCAGAATGTGTTCAGAAGAAGAGCTTGTTTAATAAGTGTGAATTAGCCTGTAAAGGGTACAATTTATAAATTGTATCATTGAACCCAGATGCTACCTGAGATTAATCCTGAAATCTGTTTTCAGAATGAAGACTTTGGATGTTAAATAAATAAAAAAATAAGGATGCCTACAACAGCATATCCTTTTTTGCTGAATAAATAGAAATAATTCAACATGATGCCCAGACTTGGCTAGTTTTTGTTTTGTTCATTTTCTTATTTTCTAAAGTGTTATTTTCTTAAATTCTTTTGAATCTTGTGCCTTTCAGGATGTCAGGACCTTACATTTTAGTGGGAAAAGATATGGAAATTCTCACTTTGCCATCTACAAAAAAGCTCTAGAAGTCCATGTCACACTACAAAGACAGCATCAGAGAAGTCAATGAACAAGCTGTTCAATGTGTCAGAAGATTTGAAATCATCAAAGGGAAAGCAGGGTGACAAAAGGCGAGCTATTCAGGATTTTTTTTTGAATGCTGCCTTCTTGCCATGTCTTACATTTCAACCAAAAAATGACCCTTTTTGAAGGGTTTCTTTAGTGGTCCCCCACCTGCTTTTAGCTAATTCTTACATTATCAAGAGTGGCAAGGCAAATGTCCCTGATGAACAAAAGAGCTCAGTAGTAGGCACAAACCTGAAGAATAAAAGAAAGGCTGGAATAGATGAAGTGCCAGAAAAAGGAGACAAGTAGGGTTTTAAATTAATGGATATATGCATATAGACATATATTGAGGCAGATATTTTCTTCTGCAGAGTGGCAGACAGCTCAGAATGTTTCCCCACCACAGGTGGGTTCCACTTACCTTTACTACTGGTTTGCAACAGGAGCACGCATGGGCAGATTGTTCATGATAATGTCTGGGCGGGGTGGGCAGAGCCTTCCGCTACCATTACTACCGGTTCACAAGAACTGGACTGAACCAGGAACAAAGCACCACAGTTCCCCATCCAAAATAATATACATTATTTGGCTAACTTAGATAGGAGGTTCACCTCTGTCATTCTTTTTCGGTTTTGAAAAGTTCAATCCATTTTTTCAAAAGGATGTTGATTGTACAAAGTACAAAAATCAATCAATTAATTAAAAATCAGTAAAATTCAAAGATATTAAGCATACCACATTCTAACTTCTGATATTAAACATATTTCTTTTTAGGCTACATGTTTATTTTTAATATGTTGCTGTATTTCCTTACATTATTAAAATAAAATAAAACTTAATATAATACTAGTGGACATTTTTACATGGCACTGTTTTTACTCTCAAATCTCTCCAAAGTCTTCTGGAATCAATTATGACATATTTTTCATTTAACAGAATAACAGTGTTGGAAGGAGCTTGAAAGTCTTCTAGCCCAGCCTCCTGCTTAGGAAGGTTGCTTCTCTCCTTGATGAGTTTCCCTCCATTTCAATATCTCCTTGACTTAAGGAATACTTATTTTATATTCAAACCACAGAGAGTGTCTGAATTGTGCTTTTTGCCCAAATTCTCATTGTTTTGCCCCATTTTACAATTTTTCTTGCCACATTTGTTAAGTGAATCATTGCAGTTGTTAAATTAGCTACACAGTTATTAAGTGAATCGGGTTCCTCATTGACTTTGCTTGTCAGAAAGTTGCAAAAGATAACACATTGCAACTGTCAGAAATGTGAGTCAGTTGTCAAGCATCCGAATGTAAATCATGTGATCATGGGGGTGCTCAGTGATTCTTGGCTAACACATGCCATATGATTAAAAAAAAAGCGGGGGGAATGCTGCAATGGTCATAAGTGTGAAAAATAGTCATAAGTCACTTTTTTCAGTGCCATTGTAACTTCAAATTGTCACTAAGCAAACTGTTGTATGTTGAGGACTACCAGTATCTAACCTAGTATTCTTCTATAGCAGGGGTGTCAAACTTGTGTTGTCACGGCGCTATCACATGACATATCACAACTATTTTCAAAGTTGTGATATGGCATCACATAACATATCACAACTTTGCTAAACCGGGCATGGGTGTGGCCAGCGAGTGATGCATCCAACCAGGGATGAAATCTAAAAATTTTCCATACCGGTTCTGTGAGCGTGGCTTGGTAGGGGGTTCCTGTGACTGAGTGGGAGTGAGCAACTTGATGTCACTCACAGCCATGCCCACTCAGTCACATGACTACCCCTCCCACCAAGCCATGCCCCACAGAACCTGATAGGAAAACATTTTTTAAATTTCCATTTTCTGTTTTTAAAACCGTAGTAGTAGTATTTATTTATTTTATTTATTTATTTTATTGCATTTATATGCCGCCCTTCTCCCAAAGGACTCGGGGCGGCTCACAATTCTAAAAACAGGACAACAATAAAAAACCTAAAAACTTAAAAATAAATGCAAATGAAGTTAAGAGTTTAAAACAATGAAATTTAAAAATTAAAAACACATTAAAACAAACCCATCCGATCAGCCGATCTGCAAGACATACCGGTACTATTTGCCTGTAACCAAGAATAACAAAATAGACAAAGTAATAAAAAAATGAAGACCATAAAGTGTTTTGGGACATTAAAATATAAAACAAAGAAGCACCTGCCATATTACACTCCAAGCTTAACAATTGTTGATAAGAAAGACGAAAAGGTCTGGAGAGTGGATGTTGCAAAATCTGGAGATTAGATCAGATCAGAACAGAAGAGAAGAGAAAGTACTGGGGGGGGGGGAATCACAAAATTCAAAGGCTTGCAAATAGAAGTAGCATGACTGTGGAATAAGAAAACAAAGACAGTATCAATAGTAATCAGTGCCTTGGGTGCAATCCGAAAACATCTGGACATTACTTGAAACACCATCAACACTGACAAAATCATCATCGGTCAACAACAAAAGGCAGTTTTACATGGAACAGAATACATCCTCCAACCATATCTTGAACACCATCAAATAACATCTGCCTATCTCTTGGTCCTTGGGAAGGATTCAGTAAGTGGACAAAAAAGGCAAATACAGTCTAAACATCTGGCTGACTATGTGATCAACCGTAATTTTGGCATGGCACCCCAGTGTGCCAATAACCATTGGGAACACCACAGCAAATTTATGCCACAATCTTTCTGTTTCACGTTTCACATCTTGATAACTTGTTATCTCCAATTCCTTTTCTTTTCTTCTCTTCTGGTATTGAAAAGCATTGAGAAACCAATGCTTCCTTCTTTTCAACCACAATTCAATCTGTGCACCAAGACTTTATCAGTTTGTATTCAGAAATCCCACAATATTTTAACCTACTCATTTCCAACTACTTTTCCAACTCTATTTTCCCACCAATTTTCCATTACTGCCATATGATAATTTTTATAGATGTTCCCATGAATCATTTTGGCAACTGTTGTATCTTATTGTGTATAATCCATTTCTGTGATCTCCTTGCATGAGCTGAATAGTTTATGTTCAATTTATTCTACCTCTTTGCACAATCTGCAGTTTGAATAATGACCTTTTTTTAAAAAAAGTTTTGCTTCCTGAAAATGTTATGGTGATTAGACCCCTTCAAATTAAACATAAATATAGTTTCAGAATGTCTGTATCACAAATGAATCTTGAGAAATATGAAATTAACATTTAATGGCTATAATGTATTTAATGTATTTAATCACATAATATTTCCAGCTGCATAGTTCAACAAGGCTAAAAATGTTTTGCTGCTGATTTTTGTTTGTATTCAATGTAGCAATGCATCTTGCTATAGTGTCTAATAATAGTTAGTCAGCACTGATGAATTCCAATTGCTCAAGAGTGTTTTTCCATCATGGCAAGGTGAAAACTTTATTTTATTTTTATTTTATTTTTGTCAAGCGTATACAAGATAACAAGTAAAAGTATGAACATAATTAGAATACATGAAAAGACTAAGAGTAAAAAGGAATATTAGGACAGGGACGGTAGGCACGCTGGTGCTCTTATGCACGCCCCTTACAGGCCTCTTA
>JANHFM010006024.1:429415-442038 GCA_032468115.1 Grayia smithii | reverse complement strand
TTTTTTTTTATATGTAATTTGTTCCGGGAAGTCGAGGGAGGGGGGATATAAGTAAATGTTATAAAAATTTTGTTAATCATTGAAGTTTAATTGTAAAAAAATTTATAAAACTTTTTTAATTAAAAAAAAAAAAGAATGTCTGCTTAAAAGACAGACTTTAAAACATGTAATGAGAGAGGAATGAGTTTTACCTGACAACATTAAGACTGATCTGAAAGGGGGTTTAAAAATAAAGGCCACAAGAATGATACAGAAGATGATGTTACACTGGATATACAAAAGAAACTGGCCTGACAGAAATGAAAAGAAATAAAATTCTAGGAGGTTATTTGAACGGACCAAAAATCAAGATTGTTAAAAGTAAAGGAAAGATTTTAAAGTTAGTTTATTTGATCAAGGTTAAAGTAGATATGTTGTTAACCCATAATAGATTTTGCTTATATTAGAACTGAAATGATGAGGCTTTAAAAAGTAGGATATGATAAGAAGAGATATTTTTATATTTTAAAAGGAGATAAGTTACTAAAATTGTTTATATTTGTTGTAATGAAACGAAAGTCATTTCTTTATATCTATTTTCTTTACTGTATTCTTATTTTTTCTATTTTTTCCATTTTTTGTTTATCTTCTATGTTTCTTTCTTTCCTTTTATTAGCTTGCATTAGTTTTTATTGTTGCAATTGAAATTTTTAATTAAAATTACTATGAAAAATAGTAATAGTAATAAATTCAGGCTGGTAGATCCTCTTATTTTATTTCTACAACATAATTATGTAAAATGAATTGTGCTGAGAGAATGATCCCCAATCTAAATCCAACATATTTGCTAGCCCTCATTGGTTCTTCAGAAGGAAGTTCTATTGGAGAAGAATTACTTGGGAAATCAAAATGATAACCATTAGGACAAAATATCTATAAATTATTAATGGAACAAGAATATCAATGACAATGACAAAAAATACTGAAAGGTATAACCCTAAAATAATTTTGAGAAAATCTTACGGAGGGCCTTTTTTAAAAAAAAAAAGAAAGAAAGAAAAAAAGAATGACATAAAGTGGAAGGGGAAGATTTCCAAATCTTGAGTCTAAGAGACAAATAAGTAAAATAATGCGTTTGGAATCCACTTTGCTTTGGGTAAGTTTGAAAACAAAAGCTTTAAAACAACCATCATGGGTGGGTTGTATATTTTGTTGTTTCATCAGCATCCAGCAAAACAAGCCAATTATTTATCATCTGTCATAAATGGGACTTTATAAAATATGGTCTAGTAATTTACAACTTCCCAACATTCTTACAATCCAGCTGAGTTAGAGGAGGGGGGTCGGCTTTGATGCTCATGAAAATGCATCATTTTCATTGCTTTCAGAATAGTTTAGAAACTTTTACAACAAGACCCTACAAATGAAATCTCTTGTTAGCGAAATTAACTATCAAGGTTGGCTGTGAACACCTCTTAGAAGGTGACAGCTTCTGGTTGTTGTTAGTCTATAGCAAATTGAGACACTGTAGTGTTTTTATCAGGTACTCGAATAAAGTCTCTTTTTTAAAGCAAAGGGAAAAAAATGCTGGAGCCCCACCGTCTCATTTTTAACAAGGACCAGCTGAGAAATGAATGCAAGCTGCACACAAATCTTATGTCTGCCAATTCATTTCCTGGCCCTGAAAATTGAAGGGGGGGGGGGGGGACCTCTCCAGTTTCCTCTTAACAGGCCAAACATGGCAAAGCACCAAGGGAATTCTGAATGGAATCAATTGCACTTGTTACTGAGTTTTCTTTATTCTTCTATTACCAAGGCCTGGATATTCAGCTGCAAACTATTACAATGAAGAGTTACTGACTAATGGTTTCCAGATTGCTCTATGAGGGGGCATTAATTGGAAGGGACAATTTAAGAGTTTAGGCCATGTAAATGCATTTCTTATTCTGTCAGACTGAGAAATTTCAGTATGCAAGAGGCTGAAATACTCAGAACAGATAAAGACTTCATAGTAGCAATTTAAATAAACATTTGCTAACGGGTTATGTTGACAGGATCAAGAATAATTAAAGTATCAGGCTGGGTTGCTGTTTTTTTAATGACATAAAAATTTATAACAGTAATCTGAGGTTGGCTCTCCAGGAAGTGTGAAACTCAATTTACACTAGATCAAAACTTGATTTAGCATTTATCAGCCTGACTCAGGTCCTGCTGATCTATAGGTAAATCTGCCTCTCATTGTAGCTAACAGGAAATGATTCCAGGCCAGTTTTCATACATTCTAGGCTTAGGGCACCTTTCAAAAGCAATTCCTTTGATAGAATATAGGGACTCGATTGTCTGAGCAAATGCCACGTTGCTTGATTCACTCCACATTTTCCAGTTGTGAATCCTGTTCTCAAGCATTGCAGTTAAATAGTTTCTTGAAAAGTAAATTACATATTAGACAGTATCCATTCACACAAAACATCCAATGATAAAGTATAGATTGGAAAAGTTTTTTGGGGGATTTAAACAAAATGGGGTATGAACAGTATATATAAGCTTTATTTAAACCCTGTTCAAGTAAGAAATAAAAAATGTCTAGGATATCCTTACTTTTGTTAACAATATGATCTGAAGCTGGGTTTCAAACCTAGCTAATCTTCTAATCTATAAAGCTCTGAATACTTTCTTTTGAACATATTAACAATATGCAGAAACTATATTCAGTCTTTTATATTGAATGTGTAAAGCTCTAAATTAGAAAATACATAGATTTTGAATGGTGGGATTACCTTCATACTTGCTACAAACTACCGTTTCCCTTAAAATAAGACATCCCCTGATAATAAGCTCAATCAGGCTTTTGAGCACATGTACTAAAATAAGCCCACCCTGAAAATATTTAAACACATGCACAGCCAGTCCCTGCCATTTCTTCTGGTTAGGGTTAGGGAGACAGAGCTGGAAATCAGATAAGATGGCAAGCAAAGCCCCTTCTTGCTCCATGTGCCCCAAAATAATAAGACCTCCCCAAAAATAAGGCCAAGTGCTTATTTCGGGGTTCAAAAAAATATAAGACAGGGTCTTATTTTCAGGGAAATATGGTATTAATGCTCAGGTGTGCACTCAGGTGAACATAGAGCTAAAGTTTTTCCTTTGGTTTGTCAATATGGATTAGGTATGGATCCATACCTAATTAACTGTATTATTTTTACACAATAATACTACACTGTATTATTTTTCTAGGGACACGTAAAGTCAAACCACATGTTAGTTTAAAACTTAGTATGGGCCCCCTCATTTGAACTAGGACCATGAATGCATAGAGGTGATCTAATCTTTGCCATCATACTATGGCTGCAATCAAACCTTTCAATTTCAAATGGTTTCTTTTTCAGAAAGTGAAGAGACATCAAGAATTCCAACACAGACATCCGTCAGCACTCAATAATACAACTTCAAATCCCAAGCTGTATATTCAACTGAAAGCAACGAAGTACAGACCAACACAGAGATTGGTAGTCACAAGCACTTTGACTGAGAGGACCCCCATTTGTTTCTTTTAGTTATTATGTTAAACAAATCATGTGGCTCAAAATGTCTCTATAAAGTGTTCTTTTCTTTACCCAGAGGAAAAAAGCAATAAGCCTCAATGCTTATGCAGCTGGAGGAAAAGGTTTATCCCTGCTCCATACAGTGATCTCAAAGATTACATGAACACACTCAGACATATATACCGGCAGCTGGACTTGAAATACAACTCTTTGCTATATGAAAAGGAATGTTGATGAGAGTTTTCAAGTGTTTGGTGTGTATGGGTAAATATATAGGAGTGTGTAAAAAGATCTGTTAAAGCTTTCCAAAAATCCACACATCTATTTTGTTTTCCTCTGCTCCCAAAATGGATAGGAAATTTGTACCCTTATTTTTCACTTGTTTACTTTGAGTATCATTTCAAAAGTTCAGAGATCTTCAGGGGCTAGATATAGGTTATAATATAGTATAGCCTTTATTGTCATTGTACATTATGTATATAATGAAACTGGTTTTAGCCTCATTGGTGCAATCCATGACAAAAAATACAAACAACATAAATAGCATAAAGAATAATCCCTATGCAAGTAATTGAGGAGGGGAGTGTTAGATCGGATGAAAGGAAGACTTGGAGAGTGATTTCTTCAACAGCTCTTTATTAGGCACAATCTACAACCAGCGAAAGCACTCGCTGGCAAACCTCTCTTATATAGAGACTATTAACCAATCAGCATTCAGTATTCCCCCACCCAAACGGAGGACCTCGGTGGAAATCTCTTTACTCAATATCTAACACCCCTCCCTTCTTAGTTGGACTTGTCCGCGTAGCAGACGTAGTCCTTCAGGTAGGATGGGCATTTGCAAGTCCTTTTGGACTTGTACAGTTCAACTGGTGGATCGGCAGCAGCCCGAGAAACTTCTACTGGGGGTTCCTCAACTTTGGATTCATTTAGGACCAGTTTGCTGGCGGATCTCCTTTGGATCTCTGTTTCTGCAACTAAGTTTTCAGGCTCCTTTGGGATTGAGTCAACTAGGGAAGAATTAAATGGGATTCCATTATTTTCCATTTCCAATGGTTGGTCTATGATTTGGAGACGGCTCCACAATTGGTCTATGTGCCACCTCCATAGGCACCCATCATCCAATCTAATGATGTATATTCTGAGGCCAGTTACTTGTTCTACTCTACCAGGTAACCATAGAGGTCCATCAGCGAAGTTTCTTGTGAAAACTGGGTCCCCGATGCTAAAAGACCTGGTGTTGTTGGGTTGCAGTTTGTTGTTTTCGGGGGCATAATTTGGATGCAGCTGGTCTAACACCGATCGCAGCTTTTGGCCCATTAACAACTCAGCTGGGCTTTGTCCTGTGACAATGCTGGGTGTGATGTACTGGTACAGGAGGAACTTTTCTACCTGGGCCTGCCAGTCACCAGGTGCCAAGCAGCTTAGAGTTTCCTTGGCAGACCTCACTGTTCTCTCAGCTTGCCCATTACTAGCCTCATGAAATGGCACCACAAGTGCATGGTGAAGCCCCAACTCTGCTAGGTACCCCTCAAATGTGGCAGCCCATTATCCGAGACCAACACATCGGGCAAACCATGAGTGGGAAATAGTCATCGTAAAACCTTGATTACTGCCTCTGCGGTGGTTGTGCCCATTAGCACAACTTCTAGCCATTTTGAATAAGCATCAATAACCACAAGAAATGTTTCACCATTGAAGGGACCCATGAAATCAACATGTATTCTTGACCATGGTCCCCTCGGCCATTCCCACTCATGTGCTAGTGCTTTGGGGGTGCGGCCCTAGATTCCTGTCATGGTGTGCATGTTGCAACCCACTCTTGGATCTCTTGATCCATGTTTGGCCACCAAACATAACTTCTTGCCAAAGCCTTCATCCGGACAATTCCAGGATGACCCTCATTTAAAGGTTTAAGGAAGGGGACACGTAGGCTCTGGGGCAACACAATCCTGTCTCCCCACAACAGACACCCCCCTTGTGCTGACAGTTCATGCTGTTTTACCACAAATGGTTTAAATTTATCACTGAACGGGCCTCTCGGCACCCCTTTCACACCCAGTTCAAAATAGTCTGGAGGGTGCCATCGGCAGCCGACTGCTTCGCCACTTCAACAGAAGTCACAAGGCCCGAGTGGAGGCAGTCATTGAGGAGAACGGGAATGCCCGGGGCTGGGTCATTGACCAAGTCCAGCAGCGGGCATCTACTGAGGGCATCGGCATGCCCCAGAGATCATCCAGGGCGATGCAACAACTTGTAGGAGTAAGCCGACAGGAAAATAGTCCAGCGAGTGAAACAGGGGGAAAGAGCAGTGGGGGTGGGGCGATCCCCGGCCAAGAGTCCCAATAAAGGTTTATGATCCATCACCAATTCAAAATCCCTCCCAAATGGTACTCGTGGAATTGCTTGATTCCGCCATGGCAGCCAGTGCTTCCCTGTCCAGCTGGCTGTAGTTTCTTTCGGCTGGGGAGTAGAAAGCAATTGGTGCCTCAGACCCGTTGGGCAGCCAATGGCTCAAAACGGCCCCCCCGCCAAAAGGGGAGGCATCACACACTAGCACCACAGTCAAGGTGGCATTGTACTGGATGAGGAAACTCTCCTTGGAAAGAAGTTGCTTGACCGCTGTGAATGCAACGGCTTCCTTTCACCCCCAAACCCAGCAGCTATCCTTGGCGAGTAGGTGGTGGAGGGGTTCTGCAACCATAGCCTTGTCTCTCAGAAACAAGCTATAAAAGTTCAGCAACCCCAGGAATGCCTGCAGTTTGGTCTTGTTCCTCAGGGAAGGGGCTTCCTTAATTGCATGAACCTTGTATTTGGTAGGATGAATACCCTGCCCGTCAATGCGATACCCCAGAAATTCAACTCCTTCCTGGATCCCACCTTCGTCGCCAGTGTTAGATCGGGTGAAAGGAAGACTCAAGGAGTGACTTCTTCAACAGCTCTTTATTAAGCACAATCTGTAACCAGTGAAAGCACTCACTGGCAAATCTCTCTTATATTGAGACTATTAACCAATCAGCATTCAGTATTCTCCCGCCCAAACGGAGGATCTTGGTGGAAACCTTTTTACTCAATATCTAATGGGGAGGGGGGAGAGAAAAAGAAAGAAAAAGAAAAACTAGTCATACGTTTCTGCATGTGTGTGGAGTGATTGTAATTGTGTTTAAGAGTCTGACAGCCCAAGGATAGAAACTATTTTTAAACCTATTTGTTCGGCTGGCTATGCTTTGATGTCTTCTGCCTGATGGTAGAAGTGCGAAGAGACACTGACATACAACCATAATATAGAATAAATATTTATATATGTAGCAATGACAGCTATGATATACAGAGAAATTTATGCATCTGATCAGGTGGTTTAATGTCCCTTATGGTGATTCAGTAGTAATCCATAAGCAAAGTGTAAAAATATCCAACTCATTCTGCAAAAAGAAGTTTTATTTGTTTTTATTGGGAAAAGAATGTACATTCATGTGTTTGCATTTTACCCTCAGTTTCCCTTGTATTAAGAGAAATACACCCTATTCTTTAAGATTAATACATTCTTTCATTAATTGGGCCAACAGGCCAAGTGTCCCCAATTTGCTAGTATGCAATATCAACCCATTGAGGGAATGTGTGAGATAAATAACCAGATAACAAGTTTTAAGGCTAACATCCAAAATTTAAGTCAGAATTTAAATTCTTAACCTAAGAAAGATTCCACTTTTATGTGTTATTCTGAACCATTATTGTTCATTAAATACCTGCAATAAACACAATTACTAACTCTCCATAGTAGTGTTTTCTCAAGAATACTAATTTTTAAAAAAATATACATATGTCTTTCCCCAAGATTAGGCATCCTTATTTTGCCAGGTATGCAGCCCTTTTTAAGTTCTCATTATTGTAATAAGGAGTAAGAGAATGGAAAGGATATGAAAGGGTTGAAGACAGAAAGTTCCTCATGCTAGAGAAAATGGTTTTGTAAATAGTACAAAGAAAACAAGGGCTAGAAAGCAGAAACTTTAAAACCCAGGAAAGAAGCAGCCATTAATTTATAGTATAGCCTTTATTGTCATTATACATTATATATACAATGAACTTGAAAATAAAATAAAAATTTAAATTTAAAAATAAAAGAAAAGAAGACAGCTTTTAAGTAGAAAGGGCTAAGTTCCAGATATTGTTACAACATATTACTTCTTTATATGTGCCACTTTCTAATTCTTTGCAATAAATCAACTCATCTAACCTTTGAGTAGATGGAACAGGAAGAGAATTTAATCACTATGTTAGGTATAAAGTCCTAGCAATGCGTTCCTGTCCCAATCCTTTAATCCTAGATCATTTCATACTGAAATTGAAGGTTTGGGTGTTTCACTTAATCTGGTTAGTTTCACTATTAAGTTTTGAAGCCAAATAGAAACAGAATTAGAATTCTTTATTGGCCAAGTGTTCTTGGACACACAAGCAATTTGTCTTTGGTGCATATGCTCTCAGTGTACATAGAGAAAAATAAAATACATTCATCAAGAATCATAAGATACACTTAGTGATAGTCATAGGTTACTAATAAGCAATCAAATCATACTAGGAAACAAATAAAACAATATAAATTGTAAAGATACAAGTACATGGTTATAGTCATAAGTAGGAAGAGATAGGTACTAGTAAGGTAGAGAAGAATAATAGTCTTAGTAAATACAGTCTTAGTAAATAATTTGACAGTGTTGTGGGAATTAGTTGTTTAGCAGAATGATGGCATTCGGCGGAACACTGTCCTTGTGTCTAGTTGTTCTGGTGTGCAGTGTCCTATAGTGACGTTTTGAGGGTAGAAGTTGAAACAATTTATGTCCAGGATGTGAGGGGTCTGTAGATATTTTCACAGCTCTCTTTTTGACTCATGCAGAATATAGATCCTCAATGGAAGGCAGGTTGGTAGCAAATGTTTTTTTCTGCAGTTCTAATTATCTATTGAAGTCTGTGTCTGTCTTGTTTGGTTGCAGAGCCAAACCAGACAGTTATAAAAGTGCAGATGACAGACTCAATAATTCCTCTGTAGAATTGAATCAGCAGCTCCTTGGGCAATTTGAACTTTCTGAGTTGGGTAGAAAGAACATTCTTTGTTGTGCTTTTTTGATGATGTTTTTGATGTAAAGTGTCCATTTTAAGTCTTGAGATATGATAGAACCTAAAAACTTGAAGGTCTCTACTGTTGATACTGTGTTGTTTATTATTGTAAGAGGTGGTAGTATAGGAGGGTTTCCCCTAAAATCTACCACATTGCTACAATTTTGAGTGTGTTTAGTTCAAGATTGTTCTGATTGCACCACAAGGCTAATTGTTTATTCTCCTGTCTGTATGCAGATTCATTGTTGTTTCGAATGAGACCAATCACTGTTGTATCATCTGCAAACTTCAGTACTTTAAAAGAGGGATCTTTTGAAATGTAGTGATTGGTGTATAGAGAGAAGTGGAGAGAGCACACAGACCTGGGGAGCTCCTGTGCTAATTGTACAGGTATCTTATATGATTTCGCATAGCTTCACCAGTGGTGGGTTGCTCCCTGTTTGGCCCAGTTCACGCGATCCGGTAGGGGTGACAGTGTGACATCACCAAACCAGTTCTCTGCGGCCAGGAGCTGGACCCACCTGCATGCCCGTACTTACGTTTCTCTGCGCTGTGCATGCGCAGAATGCTTGTTTGGGGGGTTTTTCAAGGAGAGTAGTTAGTGCGCATACGTGGAGACTAAGATTTTGAAATGTAGTTTCATTATATAATTGGTAGTTACAAACCACATTCATAGCCTTGGTGATGCATAGAACTATTCATCTTAATTAAATAGATTCACAGCTTTTACCAACCAAAACAAAAAGAGTAAAGAAATGGGGTGAATGCTGAATTTTAATTTTAAAATAATAGTCAATTGAATTCCAGAGATATGTAAATCTCATAATCACTTAGGAATGGCTAACCTGAGATACTCAGAATGTTCATCTATTGAAGGATTAGTCCAGAGATTGAAGATAAAAGTGGATTTGAATGGCTTAACATGAAATGAAAGGAAAAGAAAACTATGGGCAAGGAAAACCATGAAGATCCAAATCTTAAGAAACTTAAGGATTTGTTTTTTTAAATGTCTATGAAGATTCTCAGTCATTCAGATCATGGTGATCTCAAAGGTGCTTTTTTTCCGCAAGAGGCAACTGGACTTTTTTGTTTTTCTTTGAAGACATTTTGCTTCTCATCCAAGAAGCTTCACTGGATTCAGCTTGGACTTCTTCAGCTCAGACGGGAATCCTTCCATTCCCCACCATCCAGACAGAACTGAAGAAGCTTCTTGGATCTGTATCAGTGACAAATGATATAGAAACGGCCTCTTTGTTTGGGGATGTATATTACTTCTTTCTTTTTTTGAGAGGAGAGGGCAATTTTTCCTGGCAAAGGGAAAGGCTGTGGTAGAAGGAATAAGGCCTTCAGTGTTCAGCCAAAAATATATATAAGGATTATTTCTTAAGTTTGAATATATACCATATTCCCTTGCAAGACAGTTGCTTGTTTCTCCTAGCTTGGGGTGTCATTATTTCATTCTTTGAGTGTGGCATCCAATTTCTTCTGATGTTAAGCTCACTTGCCTTTCTAAAAGCAATGATATTAATGGCAATAATAGCAGAAATGGGTTTAACTGCAAACAGATGGGACATGGCCTCAGCTTCCTTTTCCAGAATGAGACAGTATTATCTGAGTTGTGTGTTTTTTTCACTGAAAAAGGATTTAAAGCAGCTGAAGCATACTTCCTGGAACTCATTCAATTACATTTGCAAAATTCCAAATTTTCTCCCCAAAGACAAATAGTGTCTGCTTGATCCAGCTATTATAGAGCTGTCTTTTGCTAGTCTTGTTGACTAATAATGTGACAGCAAAAATATATCTATGTAATGCTAAGCTCTGCAGAAACTGCAATCTCTTTTTCTCATATTGATATTTAAAAAAACCTCTCAAAAATGGATAAGAGAGCCAAGTTTGAAATGTGAGAATTCAGCAGTACTCCATGGATGATACAAAGGTCATTTTTAGTAATATTTCCATATGTAAAAAGTTTTCTGATCACTCTGCTATGCTAATTTCAGAGATCCAATGATTGAAAATTGAAGACAATCTTACAGTTTGAAGTAGTATGATCATTTCAGTTTACTCCTTCCTTCTGTACAACAGAACAATGAGTTTATAATACATATAAGAATAACTTATTTTTTATAGCAATGGATTTTTCCCCCCCAATCTAGTTTCAGATTCTGCATAAAGGTAGGATAAGAAGTGACCTGGCTTCTAAAACTGCTTCGACACAATTTGGCAGTCGGGCAGATAGTTTCCCATCCCTTGGACAGGATGATTCTGAAGGGATTCTGTGGGTCTATGAATCAAATAAGTATCCTCTCCTAATGTAGAGAATTATGGACAATGACCTTGATGGAGATGAACAAGAACTACAACCAAGCCAAAAGGACAAAACAACAGGACTTAACAAGTGGAAAATAAGTTTTTAAAAAAGGCTCAGATACATCACTAATTCACATAAGTATAAGAAAGAGAGAAAATATAGCAGAGGTCTTTAAACTTGGCAGCTTTAAGACTTGTGGACTTCAACATAACTGGCTGGGAAATTCTGGGAGTTGAAGTCCACAAGTCTTAAAGCTGCAAAGTTTGAAAACCTCTGAAATACAGCATAAACAGACTTACAAGATTTTGTTATTATAGCCCAGGGGTGGTGAACTGTGGCTGGCTCAGAAATTCTGGAAGTTGAAATCCACAAGTCATAAAGGGACCATAGTACCCCACCTCTGTTATAGCCAATCTCAATAAAAGAATGTTTAGCCTTTTGGTAGAATTGATTTCTGGTCTGGACTATTGATCTATTCCCCTCATCCCCCATATCTCCCTTTAAAATAGTTTGAACTACATAGGGATTCTGGCTGTGCAGGGAGAGACAAATGGAAGAGATAATCAGACAAAAATAGATATGACTTTCATCTGTGTTTTATTTTTTAATTTTATAAAAGGACCTGTGGATTAGAGAGAAAAGAAGGTGTGTTTTACAAAGAGTGAGTGGTAAATCGTGGATAGCGCATATAAATCAATTGTCATATACAGGTAATGCTGAACTTACAACAGTTCATTTAGTGACCATTCAAAGTTACAACGGCCCTGAAAAAAGCAACTTATGATTGTTTTTCACATTTACAACCATTGCAGCATACCCATGATCACGTGATCAAAATTCAGATGCTTGGCAATTGACTCATATTTATGATGGTTGCAGGATCCCGGGGTCATGTGACCCTCCTTTCGTAACCTCCTGACAAGCAAAGCCAATGGGGAAGTCAGATTCACTGAACAACACTGTTACTAATTTAACAGCTGCAGCAATTCACTTAACTGTGTCAAGAAAAATTATAAAATGGGGCAAAACTCACTTAACATGTATCTTACTTATTAACAGAAATTTTGGGCCTAATTGTGATCATAAGTGTTGAGGACTATCTGCATTCTTCTAGGCCAGAGGTCTTCAAATTTGGCAGCTGTAAGACTTGTGGACTTCAACTCCCAGAATTCTGGAAGTTGAAGTCCAGAAGTCTTAAAGCTGCCAAGTTTGAAGGCGTCTGGCCTAGGCTACTATCTGGCTTCACTTCATGCCACTGATTTCATTTTTAGATTAGTATGAGTAAATACCTTGTGTGTTGTTTTGAGTCATAACTGATTTTTTCTTGCCATATAAAATATGTAGTATCCTATTTTTTTCAAGTTGAAATTGATAGGGAATGCTTTATGTGACATTTCCATGATGAAATTCATCCTGCTGTTTTTAGAAATGTATGTAACCAAGCAATCTGCATGGTTAAATGCAAATGCACACCTTTAAATTGTTTTCACATAACCACCAGATCAGGGGTGGGTTCCACTCACCTTTGCTACCGGTTCTCTTCGTGCATGTGCGTGCACGCGAGCGCGCTAAATTTGCATGTGCGCGTGAGCGAAGCGAGCGCGCGCACGTAAACCGCGCTACCGCGCATGCGCAGAAAATCAATTTTTAAAAAATCGGCAAAAAAAAGCGCTCTGCGCATG
>JANHFM010006024.1:374172-392397 GCA_032468115.1 Grayia smithii | reverse complement strand
TAGTATCGTGCTAAAAAATCAAACCCATCAAGCTGGCCTTTAATCCAACAAAGGCACAGGTTAGGGCGAAATGTAATTATATCTCTGCTCTGATTGCGTCTGCAGAAAACTGCCCAGCGGCCCTGTTTTGAATGACCCGCTCCCTCCTCCATCAGGGAGCAAGGGAGGACCTCTTGCAGGACAGAGCTGAGGATTTTGTTCAGTTTCTGCAAGATAAAAGTGCTCAGATTCAGAAGGATATAGACTCTGACTGTTTGGGGTCTGGTGTGGAAACCAGTGCAAGTCTTGTGGATAACATCTGGGTTGAGTTTGATCCTGTTTCCCTGGATGAAGTAAACAGGATTGTTGGTAGGTTGGGTGTTTCCATGTGTCTGCTGGACCCTTGTCCCTCCTGGCTTGTCTCCACAACCAGAGAGGTGACTGCAGCCTGGATCTAGGCCATTGTCAACGCTTCTTTGAGGGAGGGAGTCTTCCCTGCCTCATTAAAGGAGGCGGTGGTTTGACCCCTCCTCAAGAAGCCGGCTTTGGATCCAGACTCCCTTAACAACTTCTGGACAGTCTCCAACCTTCACTTCATAGCAAAGGTTGTTGAGTCCATGGTGGCACAACAGCTTCCGCAATTCCTGGAGGAAGCAGACTATCTAGACCCGTACCAATCGGGTTTCAGGCGCGGTCACAACACAGAAACAGCATTGGTCATCCTGGTGAATGATCTCTGGTGGGCCCGGTTTGGAGGATATTCCTCCATCCTGGTGGTACTTGACCTCTCAGCGGCTTTTGATACCATCAACCATGGTATCCTGCTGTGGCGACTCGGAGGGTTGGGGGTTGGGGGCACTGTTCTTCGGTGGTTCTCCTCCTACCTTTCGGGTCACTTGCAGTTTGTATGGGCGGGGGGACAGAGGTCGTCCCCGAGACCCCTGCTATGTGGGGTGCCTCAGGGGTTGGTCCTCTCCCCCCTGATCTTTAACTTCTATATGATGCTGGTGGGTGAGATCATTTGTGGTTTCGGGGTGAGGTATCATCAGTATGCTGATGATACCCAATTGTACATCTCCACCCCGGACCATCCCAGGGATGCCCTTTCCATGATGTCCCAGTGCCTGGAGACGGTGCGGGTCTGGATGAGTAGAAACAGGCTTAAACTCAACGCCTCCAAGACTGAGTGGCTGTGGTTGCCGGCATGTCAAGGTCTAGAGGCCCCATCATTCCTGATGGGAGGGGAGTCCCTTGCTCTCTCTGAAAGGGTTCGCAACCTAGGAGTCCTCCTGGATGCACGGCTGTCTTTAGAAGACCATTTGACAGCCACAACCAGGGGGGCCTTCGCCCAGGTTTGCCTGGTGCGTCAGTTGCACCCTTTCCTAGACCGGAATGCCATCTGCACGGTCACTCAGGCCCTGGTTACTTCCCGCCTAGACTACTGCAACGCCCTCTACATGGGGCTGCCGTTGAGGTGCACCCAGAGGCTCCAGCTAGTCCAGAATGTGGCCAAGTGGATAGTTAGGAGAGCTTCCCGTTACTCCCGTGTGACACCTCTCCTGTGTGAGCTGCACTGCTGCCAGTGGTCCTCCGGTTTCACTTCAAGGTGCTGGTACTCACCTATAAAGCCCTACATGGAATCGGCCCAGGGTACTTGCAGGACCACCTTCTGCCTTTATCCCACTACCCAGTGCACTCACATAAGGCTGCCCTCTCAGGGTGCCGTCGGCCAGACAATGTCGGTTGGCGGCGCCCAGGACGAGGGTGTTCTCTGTGGGCACACCAACCCTCTGGAATGGGTTACCCACTGACCTCAGGACTGCCCCTGACCTCCGCTCCTTCCATCATAACCTGAAGACGTGGCTATTCCAACAGATAGGCTGACGTGATCGGGTTTTTAATTTGGTTTTGTTTTTAAATTGTTTTAATATTAATTTTAAATTGTTTTAACTGTTTACTGTTTTTAATTCTTTGTGAGCCGCCCCGAGTCTGTCGGGAGAAGGGCGGCATATAAATAAAATAATAATAATAATAATAATAATAATAATAATAATAGTAGATCAAAGTTAATTAATGATTGAGTCAAGAGTTAAAATTGGTTAAAAGTGTGCAGGTAACTTAAAAAAAAATATCACTACCAGCTAATCTGATGCTCATGTTTAAGTCCCATCCAGTAAGCCTATGTATGAACAGGAAGATTCCATGTAAGTGAGATGATTAATTACCATATGTACAAAAATGTGCAACTCATTTTATCATTAATAGTGGTTTGCTATATATATATGGAATCTAAAACTTAAAATCATTTCTGCATCTGCTTCAACTGTATGTTTTAATGGAAACAATTTTGTGAAGATCAAAATCAGAGTGTAGTAACCAATATTTTGTTGATTAATTTATATTTGCTCTTATATTTGATTTGGTTGTTCTGTGTATTTTCACCAAGCATCTGATTTCAGATTATTCAGTCAACGCACGAGACTGCTAATTTCAAAAGAGGCAATAGAGAGATCAGAGCTTTCCAGAAACTGGGATTGGGTTAAAAATATACAGAAGGGCAATTAAATGAACAGTTACTCTATGCTTCTCTAAATGAAAATGAAGGATGAGACTGAAAAAGCAGTTTAATAAAATGTGCAGAAGGATATGCTAAGAAATAGACCTCTTGAATAGCTTACCTGTAATCAAAACTAAGCAAACTGGTATATTTAAAGCGACTCTGTGATGAGTTGAAAAACAAGAGGAGAAATCACACTAGAGAGGGAAGAGAAAAAGTGAGGACTCACAAACCCAGTAGTATTAAATTTATTTGTAAAAATTTGACATAACCCATAAGGTGGCAAAGATTGCAAATAGCAAAAAACTATTTGCTGGTGAAAATAAATGGACTATAAAGAGCTCTGAAAGTATCTGAGCCACTAAATGACAAGTGAACTTCAAAATTAGCAATTGTACTGCTATGAATTCACTCTTCAGTTATGAAATAATAGTGGTCTAACTATAAGGGGCCAATTAAAAATAATCCTAGAGTCACTGTAGTTCAATGAAATCATCTACCCCATGTGCAAAAAAGCAAATTCGTAGTTAGGGCTCATTGAAAAAGGGATAATAAATCAGCTGGTGTTATGATATGCTTATACAAATCTATGTTAAGTTAACATCTGGAATACAGTGTCAGTTCTGTTTATTACATTTCAGGAAAGCTATCTTGAAATGGAGAAAATATACAAACTGTTACCTGTATTAGAATTAGTGCCTTCTGCTTGTGAAGGTAAAACAGCTAAAACACAAAACAGCCACAACCATGAGATGAGAGCTCTGCTCTTCTATGGTGTGTGTGTGTGTGTGTGTGTGTGTGTGTGTGTGTGTGTGTGTGTACACACATAAAAAATGGGGGTCAGGACTCTGATTACACAGACACCTGGATCAGGGAACTTGCGTATCATCTGTATGATAAGATTCAGCAGTTGGGACTATTTAACTTAGAGGAAAAAATACTTATGAAGAAATATGATTGAGGCTTATAAAATTATACATAGTAAAGAAAGCAAGAACTGGTAGTTTTTCTGCATCTCCCTTAACATTAGAATTAAAGGCCTCCTTGTGAACCTGACTAATAGAAGATTTAAAGCCAAGAAGAATTACAGCAAATGATAAACCCATGGAAGATGTTGCCATAAATATGATGGTTGCTAGTTTAGATAGCTTTAAAAGGACATTGCACAAATTCCAGTAAAACAGAGCTTTCAGTGGCTACTAGCCATGGGGAAGGGTGCCATCTTGAGGTATGGAGACAGACAGCCTCTATATTTGGGAACAGTAGTGAAAGGCTGACTTGATCTGCAATCTTGTTTAGAAAGTGACTCATTTAGAATGGATGTGCCACCATTTGACATAGAATGTCAACTAGGTAAATCTAGGCCTGAATAGATTCTCATGTTCTCAAGATGTTCAGGACTCAGCCAGTTCTCATTTGTCATTGCTACTATGGAGTCAAATAAAAGGCTTTGGGAGTTGTAATCAAAGAACCTGGAAGCACTAGATTGTATATAAATTTAATACGTACATCTCCAAATAAAGCACAGCATTTTTATCGTACCTGTCCATTTTTTTCTGTAATGGATTGACATTCAAGAAACTGTTTTCATTTTAGTTTTCTTAACAGATGGTAGAAGACACTACTATTTTTTTTAGAAAATTTTCCTACTTCAATATTTAACAAGCATTTTAGCAGTTTGTGGGAAAAGGATAGGTAGCAGTATTAGTAACTTAGGAAGATTGAGCTTCTATATCTTAGGAGTGGCTGCCTATCCATTTGTGGTGGGGGGGGACCCAGTGACTGTAAATTTGTTAGAAGAATGAGATGACAACTATTGACACAAGGCGTAATTTTTCCTTTAAAGTACTTTAAAGCAAAGGTGTTCTAGTTATAGACCATAGGGCAATGGATTTTACTTACAGTGTCCATGGTATACATTTTAAAACTGTCAGAAAGCTTACAAACTGAAAGTTTCCAATTCGATTGTTCCTTTCAGCTTTCAGATCTGAAGTCAGTACCTATGATCTGTTTTCATAGGGAATAAAATAATTGTCTGTGTCATGAAAACAATGTTGTAAGAAGACCCTTTTCCTGCAGATGAAAAGACGGATGTACATTGAAGGGATCATCTTATAAGAAGTGGGCAATCTGTGGCCCTCAAGATCCTTTTTAATGTTCCTTAGAGATTTCTCCTATTGCCTCATTGAATTTTTCTATAAATTTGATGTGGAGAATACTATGGAAACAGCAATGGAAGATTAGAATAAGAGAAGCATCAAAAGAAAGATAAAGGAAAGGACAATACAGGTGGGGAAAGGAGAGGAGAGGAGGGGAGACACAAGGGGAAGAGCAGAAAATTATATCTCTGTCCACCTGTGTGATATGGCCCTATCAAATTTAAATCATTGTCTTTTCCATGTCCCTTCCCAAAATTACTGTACAGTCTCTAATCCAAGATGCCCATTCTTCTTCCATCAATACTTTAAATAATTAATGGAAAATAATTTTTCTACATGCTATATTTGTTTCACATTGTTCTTGTCATTTAATAGATTTTGAAAAAGTATTGCTGATACTTTTATGGTTTGGTCTTGGAGAACATTCCTGTGAATACCATGGATGGGCAAGAAAAAAAATGGATCAACAAAGGTTACTTAGCAGAGTATTTAATCAAGGTGCAGGTGACCAGACTGAAATAAAAAGATGAAAACAAAGATAAAAAGAGAACAACCAATAGCAAGGTTGATGGATTCAGTTACAGCAGCAATGAGTGCACTATTGTAAGATCTAAAGACCAGATTGGGAACAGAAGATCTTGTAGACAATCTATGTGTTGCTAAGGGCAACACTGATATGATGGCACATAATCAATCAATCAAATCAATGGTACTTGTCCAAGGTAGCCCTGTTGGTGGGCTGAAATAGAATAAAATGGTTTCTTAATTGTTTTACTGCAGAACCAGATTTACAAAAAGTTATGTTATCTTGTGTAATATTATATTACTCTGTCAAGATCTGTTCCAAATGGGATAAAGATGCTAGCATATATTCTTGGTAACAGCTTTCATTTCAGGAACAATGTCATCAGAATAAGTATAAATGGAGTTCAAGCTCCATCCCAGTGTTGTTTCACAAGAGTCAGATGTGGCTGAATGCAAATTATACACTGGAGATCTGGAAAGCACCCAAAGCTTTTCCTGTACTCTGCTCGGGAGGCAAATTATGTGAATATTATAATTCCATTCAGTAAGCGACAAGTGGAGGGAGTCCTTTGATTTTCTATAGTGCAACATATGGACAGAACAGACGTTTTACTTATACTAAAGCTCAATCAAAGCAGTCCCTGAAAACAAAGAGATGATTTCCATTGATTTTCACGGATATTAGATCAAGCTGACTCTTTAGGAAGGGGGAGAGAGAATTGTAAGAAATGGATAAATCCACTCAGTGTAAAAATGTTTATGTCAAATGTATTAGCTCAAGATGTTAACTGCAGTTTGAAAAATGATGGTAAATTTTATGAAGAAAGAATAAGTGAGACTCTCTCCCACACTCACCATGGAATTCAATAAGTATGAGGATCATTGCTTTCTTCCAACTTCCAGTATTTCAAATGTCTGTTCCTAGACTTTCTTTTGAATCAGGGTTGATCATTTCTTCCCCATGATTTCTACTTTGTCTGGATGCAATACTCTTATCATATGAGAAGTAAAATTAAAAAAGCAGAACAAATTATTCCAAAGCCCAACATCTTTTAGGAGTTATCCAGACAGTTGCAAGAATATCCTAATCATCAACAAGCATTTCATATTCATCACAATAGCACATCTTAGAAAATAATATAAAATATAGTTTTTAGGCTTGGCTTAATGTTGGGAAAAATCCATGAAAATGAATAACAAACATCTATGTGTTGGTGTGTATATGTAAATAACTTATGAATGAAATGATAAATTGTTGCAATATCCTTCCTGTATTAGTCAAAGAATAATTTTCACAACAAAGAGTGACTGATTTCACATACAGAATTCTCATCTCATAATGTGTTGGGTCTTAGAGTGATGTATCAATCAACGTTTGATAAACATAGCAATCATGATGACTAATAAACATACTTGGGCAATTTGTAAACTGAGCAATTTATAAACTATGATTGATTCCTAGTTTTATGTATGAACTAAGGCTACTATGGCTAGTTTAACAAGCAATATTTAAAGTTAATTGTGGCTTTTAAATATTAAATTCTGTCATAGTTTCTGTAAAGCAACAATAGCTCTAATAAACTGATGATCACATCCCGCACCTTAGTCCCTATATCCAAAAGACTCTGATTGTACACATTTTTTTCACTGAGAATTGATGGTGTGGTTTGTCTATAAGATTGGAGGTTAAAAGCTTTGTTAGGATACTTGTATTAATATATTACAGTGGTTGGAGATTCTCATTCTCATCTATCGCATGTTTCAGGGAAATAATATTATCCATTATGGCCCTTGATGAGTAAAAAGTTACCTACTCCTGAATTAGAGAATAGGAAAAAGAATTCAAACAAAAAAAATGCTGCTATTGCAACGTTAACGTCTATAAGAAACTAAAAATTACAGACCAACCTTCATGGCTTGCAATGCATTTCATCTCATGGATTCCTATTTTCAAATTGTTAAGGTCTGTATGGAAAGGGCATTTTAAACATCAAACATTTTAATCTGAAATCCATAATTTATCTACCGTAGTTAAATCCCAAACCTACAATCCCAAACCTACAATCCATCCAATTCTATTCTGGATTGTTCCAAAGAAAGCTTTGGCTGAAATTTTGCTCAAACTTTGCCTGTCACTTGATTGCAAAGCTGAGTGCTAGAGGGTTCCCCATCGCAAATGTTTATGATGATTGGGGGTTTGGGGGGGGTGTTTTTTTGTTTTGGGGGGGGTTGGCACCTGGTTTTATGTGGGCCCCTTCACTGCTGCTGGGAATGTGCCCTGGCTTTGCCCGACTGCTCTCCCCTATCACCCCTCTGACAGATTAAAACACAACAGGGTCTGTTGGATGACTGACACGTCTCTCCCCCATCTGACTTTGAAAGGACTTCATTTAGCAGTCCCACAGTTCAGGCTTTTGACTGACAGATTGTGAGGGGGGGGAGACATTCAGTTCCATTAAGTTCAGTAACTTCTGCAGAACAAAATGCCTTGTTCTTGCCCTCTCTCCTCTCCCCCCTCTCGTTTTTTTAAATAAAGAAGAAAGAAGGTAGGAAGAAATAGAAAAAGAACTGTGGAAAGTGGGGGCATAAGCTTAAAAGAAAGGGAGGGGGAGAATGCTGATCCTTTTCAGGTTCAAAGACAGCCTTTCTCCTTGCATTCCGTCTATCAATTAGGGCAGCATTCCCAGAGGGAATACAGACCAGCTCTCATTGGTGTCATTCAACTGCCAATCTTCTTGACATGAACACCACAGGGCCTCATGTTGCGCTGCGGAAGCTGTCCGTCAGGCAATCAGCAGCTGCTATGACATCATCTGCAATGTTTCTCCACAACTCTTATGAAAAAGAAATATATAAAGTGAGTCAGAACTTCCCTTCGCAGTCAGGATTATTTTTCTTTTGTGTGACTATCTCTCTTTCTTTTCGACATATACCTGGAAACACAGTATTTGGGGGAGGGAGTGTTTTAATTAATTGTCACTAGATCTGATCATCTTAGTCCCAATCCAACTATTGGGCAATATTTTGGGGAAAGCTGCACTGGGAATTCCAATATAGTAACTAGAGAGAGTAGGAAAAGGACAATTGTTCCTTTTGGTTCTGAGCAATTATCTAGTTCAGATTTGATAATACTTCAGATTCCTACTCTATTTGTAAAATATTAGACATTTTTTCAATAGTAATAAAATAGACCTACAATTCATGATAATTTGAGCCAGAAAAAACAATCCAGAAAAATGCTGAAAATTACAATTCAACAACATTTAAAAGGCTACAGGTTCTCTGATTGGTTTATTTTAGAATAAAAATTTGAACATTGAAATTAAGATCTGTTCCTCATATACATATGATCAGCAACATAGCCCATTGTTATAAGGCAGCAGAGCAGAAATTGATTCAGAAATTGACCAGTATTCTGTTTTATCTTTCTTCCAATGGAGCAAAACCTAAGGCACAATACAAAAATTCCCTGATTAACATTTGTTAACAGATAGTATTCATTTAGCTGCTGATTAGTTTAGCAATCATTCACATATAGAACAGTGATGAAAAAGTAATTTCACAACCATATTTATATTTGCAACCTTCACTAGTCTGGAAAGCAAAGGAAAGTTTAAGTAAATTCAAAAGGACAGTGACGTTTTCATTTAGCAACCACTTTGCTTAACAACTAAATTCCCAATCCCAATTGGGATGGTGAGGTGGCGCAGTGGTTAGAGTGCAGTACTGCAGGCTACTTCAGCTGACTGCTAGCTGCACTTCAGCAGATGGAACCTCACCAGCTCAAGGTTGACTCAGTCTTCCAACCTTCCGAGGTGGGTAAAATGAGCACCCAGATTGTTGGGGGCAATATGCTGACTCTGTAAACCGCTTAGAGAGGGCTGTAAAGTACTATGAAGCAGTATGTAAGTCTAAGTGCTATTGCTATTGCTAATTGTGGTAGCCAGATGAGGAGTGCCTGTACTCTTCCCTATAATTCAGCTTTAAAAATTAATTAATTTTGTGAAAGGAAAGGAATGGGGAAAAATAACTATTAGTATTAGAAGGACCTAGAGCCATGATGGCAAAGCTATGGCAAGCATCCCAAAGGTGGGCATGTGCATTATCACCAGCTGCTCTTCTGGGTTACATCATGTGCATGTGAGCCAAACAGCTGGTCTTCGCATGAAGACCAGCTGTTTGGCACGCATGCACATGACGGAACCCAGAAGTGATCAGCTGGCTGGTGTGCATGCGTGCCAGACCAACTGGCTGGTGCACATGCACATGATGGAACCCAGAAGAGCAGCTGGCCACCACACACATGCACACCGGCAAGCTCTCTCTTCTGGGTTCCATCATGTGCATGCGCTGCTCTGGCGTACGCACATGTGCGTTTACGCACACTCCACTTTTGGCACTCGGTGCCGAAAATGTTAACCATCACTGACCTAAAGGGTGGGGCAGCCAAGCATAATGTTAAGACACTGGGCTTGTCGATCAGAAAATTGGCAGTTCAAGACCTAAGTACCACATGAGGGAGTGAACTTCTATTGTCCCAGCTCTTGCCAACCTGACAGTTCGAAACCATGCAAATGCAAGTAGATACTGTAAATAGATGCACCTTCAGCATATAGTCATGCCACCACATGACCACAGAAGTATTTTCAGACAGCGCTTTATCTATAAATCGGAAATGAGCATTGCCCCCGAGTCAGAAATGATTGGCAATGTTTTTATTAGAGGGATCAGTTCTCCATATCTTCTGAAGGATAAGGAACTGATTGTGTTCCATCATGTCAGTGTGCTAGATATTTGAAGGAATCTTAGCATCATAAATGTAGTTGAGGGACTGAGTTATTTATGTACATTGTACATAAGTTTCTTCATTCAAAAATATGTCTATTGCCTATTTCACAGGACTCAAGCAGTTTAATATCCCAAACTGAAAACTACCTAAAGACAGCTTGGGTAACTGTTAGTTCCCAAGTGTAAAGTGAATGGTCCAAAGCAGTGTTTATCAACCTTAGCAACTTTAAGATACATGAACTTAAACTCCCAGAAATGCAGGAGTTGAAGTCCACACACATCTTTAAATTATTAAATTTGAGAAATACTGGCCTAATACTGGCCTTAAAAGCTAAACACGTATCTGGGGAAAAAGTTGATCTAAAACACTTGTAGAGTCATAAATAAGAACACTTGGTAAGTATCTGATTCTCTTTTCTTATCCTCAATTCCAACTTTCAGCATCCCCTCCTGGGACACTTCAAAACTTATCAGGACAGACAATCCTCAGATCATATCTGAGAGCTGGGAATTTTTGTGATTGCGATGCCTGACAATGATTAAGAATACATTTGCATTGTGAATTAGGCAGTTGTCAAACTGATGGTATTGAAAAATTTGGAAATTATATCTGAATGTAGTTTTTTAAAAAAAACATTTACTAGTTAACCAACCTAAATGTGCTTTAAATTTTAAGTTGTACAGAATAAAAAGAAATTAAGAAAACAAATTAGAATTATAGGTACCTGTTCTAAGCCAGAATAATTAAAAAATGAGGAAAAAAATATAAACTTTGGCACGTTTATCACTATGTTACATGCAACCAGATACATACATTATATTCCCAATTTTAAATTATAATAAGGGAAAGACTTCAACAGCAATCTTGTTTTGCTTAAATATATATTTTGAACTGAAGTGGAGAAATCTGTGTTACCGAAATGGGACAGCATCACTTCACATTGAAACAATGAATTCCAATGGATTATGAAGAAATTTAACGTATTAACACAAACTATCATGAGTAAAATGTGTTCATTTATAATAACCTCATATGCATACTTTAAAGATAAATTATTGATAGGCCCATTTCTGTAGGGACAAACAGTCCCTAAATTTAAATAACTTTAGGCATTAGGACTTTATTCCAGACATTCCATTTGGTTCATGTCAACTTCACTCAGATCAGTTAGGGAGAAAAATATTTCTTGTCAACACAGTAAACACATTGTGGAGAGACATTACAGGAGACGTAAATTCTCCAAGTCCTTATTTTCTATTTGAAAAATAAATTCATTTGGGATATCAGTAAGTTTGCTTTTTCCACAAGGAATGATATGAGTAAATGTCAACTAAATTTAAATCTACTAAAGGTTTATTGGACTATATTTAATCAAACTTGAAAATCATAAATGTTCATTTTATATTCACTTGATGTTTACAGATTGTTCTGACAATTCAATTTGCATATGCTGTCAAGGAGATGACAAAGAAAACATGCACCCTCAAAATTATCTTGGTATTTGCAAATATTATTAGTGTAGAAAAGACATTTAATTGCAGGCTTGAGTGAGCAAACATTTGAAGTTGAAAGTATCATTTTAACAGTGTTTGATGTTAAGAGGGCTTTTCCTGCCTTCGCTTGAATAGTCAGAATGTCTATAGAAATTAATCAATTCAATTCCAAGTTAGTAGAATGTTACATTCATTTGCTCTCATGTGTTTGTCTGCATATTTGATGCTGAATGAAAAACTTGAATAACTAAAAAGTATGCTTTGTTTCAGATAGGTTTTGCATTTATGTCCAAAATAGTCAATAAATGCCTGAACAATCCTTATCTAGGCATTCCCCAGGAAAAAGACTTTTGTCAGGAAATTTAATAAGAAAACTACATTTTGAACAAAGTCAAATACAACAAGTTTTTGAATGTTTCCACCAATAGATTCTGTCTTAATTGTTCTTCTGTTTCTCACACACTAGAGGCAGCATTTGCCATGACAATTTCGTATATCAATTCACAGGGCTTTTTGGTTGGTAGCTTATAAAAAAAACAAAAAACAAAATCTCTACTCTACTATTTAGATTCTCAATCCACAGTTATATGAAGAAGTGGTAACTATATGAAGAAGTATCTATAACAACAAACTTTATTTATATTGTATCAGCATCTGGACCTGCAATGAGATACAGTAGAATACATCGGCACATTTATATTCAATACTGATATAAATTTGGCTAAAAGCAGCATGCATGCTCTTACTTCTTTTTATAGTCACCACAACTCTGTGAAGTAGGATAGGCATATAGTGATAGTCCCCAAGATGGAGAAATCTAGCAATATGCCTCAGTGAATCTTCCCTTGATCATGCCTGAAATTGTAATCAATAATATAAACTCAAAAATAGGCTTAATGGTTTTTTATAAAACATGGAGGAGAGTGAAACAAAGCACTTCTGCCCAAAATGTGTAAATATAAAAAATGCCAGTTCTGTTAAATTTAGACTTTTATCCACAATCCAATGACCAACTACAACAAATTTAGTGAGATCCCTGTAACCATCCATAATCTATTGTCCTTCCTTGCTGCTACAGAAGCTTATTAATAGCAGCAAAAGTAAACCTGGAAATTAAACCTTAAGGAAATGAAAATGAGGTTTTAAGTGGTTTCTTACAAAAACACAGAAATATGCCTTATTTCTGTTTGGGGGGGATCCTCTTCCCCATTAAACATTTCTAACTGCAAAATATAATCTATTGTTTCTAATGAGAAATAATAATACTTTCATATAATATACTTATCCAGACTTAACAAGTGTCAATAAGAAAGACAAAAGAAATCTGGAGAGTGGACGTGGCAGTATCTGGAGGCAGAATAGAAGAAAAAGAATTGGGAAAGATAATGAAATACAAAGACCTGCAGGTAGAAGTAGAATGACTATGGCAAAGTAAGCAAAGGTACGGGTAGTACCAATACTAATAGGCACCTTGGGTGCAATCTCAAAACAACTTGTATACCATTAGCACTGGAAAAATATAAGGGTTAAATATAAAATGCTTCAACAATCAACTAAAAGAGGGGGATTTGGTCTCCCTAAATGGGACAGTTACTATCAGGCGGCAAATCTGGTCTGGATTAGGGAGTGGATTTTACTGAATGAGAGCCGATTACTTATCTTAGAAGGTGCCGGTTTACAACAAGGGTGGCACTACTTTCTTTGGTGGGATGAGGCAAAAAAACATACCCTACTATCTAACCACTATGTTAGGGGAATTTTAATAGGTACATGGAAGCAAATTAGAACTAAATTCTACTTAGAAACGCCCTCATGGTTGGTTCCCTTAGAAGCAATGACATATTCTCCACTCTATAACAAGAAAGTCCACTTACCTTATCATACTCTTCTGAATGAGCAGGGTGTTTTAAAAGACTGAGTGGATTTGGTCGCACAGGGATTTGAAATGGACTGGTGGGCCTACACTCAAATCAGTGATGGGTTGCTTCCGGTTCGGGCCGGTTCGCGTGATCTGGTAGAGGTGATGCTGTGACATCACTGAACTGGTTCTTCCACCCGGGAGCTGGGCCCACCCGCACGCGCGCCTGTGCTTACGGTTGTCTGTGTTCCGCGGGCTCCACGCATGCGCAGAATGCTTTTTTGGAGGATTTTTCCCCCAAAAAATGTTACTGCGCATGCGCCCTGGTTTTTCACCTGGATCCGGAAGATTGGGTTGGGAATCCCCGCTTTGGGATGGGGTGAGACGGTGGTGACTTCTGCGCCTTGCCTGCGGCCGCCCATGTTACTAGAGCAACTTGGTGGGCTCTGTGCGGTGCCCTGACCTGAGGTGGAATATTAATCATTGCCCACCTCGCCAACCTTGACGGGGCGTGCCTGCTTTCCATGGCCGGAGACTTTTCTTCTTTTTTTCCCCTTGTTTAAAGCGGCCGCTCAGTCCTTGCCTGCCCTCTGATTGGGCGACCGCTCAGCCCTTGCCTGCCTGCCTGCCTGTGGCCGCCTGTGTTGCTGGAGCAGCTCGCTGGGCTCCGCGTGGTGCCCTGACCAGAGGTGGGATATTAATCATTGCCCACCTCGTCAACCTTGACGGGGCACGCCTGCTTTCCACGGCCGGAGACTTTTCTTCTTTTTTCCCGTTGTTTAAAGAGGCCATTAATTAGAGTGATTGCTCTGATTGGGCAGCTGCTCAGTCCCAGCGGGTGCCTCGCCGCCACATAATGGGCAAGGTGGGAAATGATTAATATCCTGCCTCCCATCAGGGCACCGCGCAGAGCCCAGCGAGTTGCATGCGTGCCTTCTGCGCGCGTGTGCACCAAACACGTGCAAAGCGCGTGCATCATCAGAACCGGTAGTAAAGGTAAGTAGAACCCACCTCTGACTCAAATATATTCTAGGTATAGAAGAGATAGGGATCAATGGGGAATAAACTTAGTACTGCAAGAGCTGGCTGGGGAATTCTAGGAGTTGAAGTCCACACATCTTCCAGCGGCCAAGGTTGAGAAACACTGCTCTAAAGGATTAGATGAAGTACAGCAGCTGTGTGTGTGTGTGTGTGTGTGTGTGTGTTGTAGGAGGGGAAATCAACAGAATTGGGTAGGGGCAGCAATTTGGAAGAACAGTTATGCTTTCCCTTCATGTAGTAAATGTGGATCTAACCAAGGCTTTAGTTCTTCAGTGTAGATTATGGAGTTCATGGAATCAAGGCAATAAAAAGGGAAAATGAAGAAATTAATAATAATCTATAATCTTCTACGTGAAGATACATCATAAGTTCCAATTGTATTGCCTTTATGTTTGCATACAAATTTCACAAAATACTGTTTCATTGACTGAAAATATAACTTGAGACAACATTTCTGAGTGGGACTTGGTTCTGAAAGGAATAACAAGGATAAGCAATTGTAGACTAATAACTTACTTGTATCCTAAGGAATTGAAATTTGTCACTCTATTGTAACAAGATTTTGTTATCAAAGTGTGAAATTATTTGTCAGTGCAGGGGAAGCTCTGATTTATCCATATACTTGGCTAAAACAGTCACTGACAGAAACTTATGAAGAACAATGCAGATGACTATGGAAAGTCATAAATGTTGACTTTTTCCAAGGCCCTGAAATATAGTAAAGTTAGAACCTGAGAATTCTATGGTGATCAAGCACCTGGTTTTCTTGTGCCCCCCCCCTTAATTTTCTAGTCTTTGGTTTTATTGTTGTGAGCTGTCCAGGATTTTGTTTTACAAGATGGGTGACCATGTAAGCTTTAAAAATAAAATAAATGATAAAATAAAACATTAAAAAATAAAATAGAATAATGGCAATCCAAATGAAGATTAATTTTGTAAACTTATCAGAACTCTTATTTCCAAAGTGTTCTTTTCACTCAGCCCCCAAATTACCTTTAATGAAGCAGAAATTGTCAGGGTAATGATTTAAGAGCTGACCAGCTGCTATGATGATATAATGCTAGGAATGAGTCAGCAACGTTTTTGGGTTGATATCACTTTAAGAGTCTGTCATAACAAGAGGCCCTGTTGGGGCATCTCTCTCTCTTTCTGTGTGAATCCGTGCTCTAATTGCTGATTGCTGTTTGTTTGAGGTCTAATTAAAGTAGGTGTATGTATATATTCATTATAGATAAAACCAGTATTTAAACACAAACCTCTGTTTACTGCATTTGCTCCTGGGTTGTCTCACATAGTCACACTGTGCGCACTCTGACAAGTTCTTTCTACTCCATCTAATCAATCAATTCAGTACTACTTAAGGGTAGATTTAGCTTTGTGCTCTTTGGCCACAAAGGCAGCTTTTATCAATTGTCTATAAGAATTAGTTGAAATCACTGATGAAACACCTATGGCCTAATGAAGTCAGAAGTTTATCCTGGGCTACCCACTTCTTTGCCATGTTCCTACAGAGAACTAGACTATTGTCTATTCCAAAGAATTTTCCAGTCTAGGAAAAGACTCCAGAATTGTCACTGTGCTACCATTTATCTATTGTCTTCATGTTTGGTGTGTTGGAGTCTCCAGACGAATGTCACATTCTCAGTATTTCCTTTCCTGGTATTCCCTGGATGAGCAAAGCAATTCTTGGTAGTTGGGAGGGACAGACTTGTTGAACTCACCCCTTCCCAATTACATATTAAAGCTAAACTTGTCCTCTGCCCTCCAATCAATATCCCTTTTAAAAACCTTGCCTTGACTCCAGGCTGAAGAGAAGAGGAACCAAGTGAGCAAATAGAGAAAATCCTTCTGCAGCACTTTTCGCTGAAATAAAAAAAAATCTATAAAAGTTGTACCAGAAAATGGAGGATGCTGAGTCTTTGCAAGCTTTAGCTGTACATCCAACTACCTATAGACTACCTATAGAGGATTTAAAAGCTAGATGGTAGGCTACCTTCTACAGGCAGTCAAACATACAACTAAAACCTGTGAAGTCCCAGCATCTTCCATTTTCTGGAGCAAATTTTAAGGTTTATTATTATGATTATTTCAGAGGAAAAAAGCTACAGAAATATTTTTTTCTCCTTGCTCACTTCATTCCTCTTCTCATCAACCTGGAGTCAAGATAAGGTTTTTACCTTTTAAAATGTGTGGCAAATAAAATAAAATAAAATAATAAAATAATAATAAAATAATAAAAATGAAACAATAAATAATAAATATTTGTAGCTTTCAATAGTAGATGTCTATGGAAATCATGTATTTTTAGTGCAATGTATAAAATAGTTCTGAATTCACTGCCTAATCCTGCTTCCAAAGTATTTTGGAACATGAGCTCCAGACTCAATACAAAATCTTGGAGAATGAGACAGGTGTCTCAGTTAATTTTCTTTAGTGGTGAGAGTCAACCAATTACTGTACTTCCTTTCCTTATTGTTCTTTTGATCATTATCACTCAGAAGAGGCCCATGCCTTTATTCCATATCTCAGAAGCTTTTCCATAGTAAAGCATATAGATAGGTCAGGATTGAACTGTTGAGTTCTTGATGTTCTCTTAGCTTGGTTTATTTCCTGCAGATGTTTCATTAAGAGGCTAAATAACATAATTTGTACATGATGTTTTCTAGCCTGTTAATGTTTTCTTTGATTGCAGGAAACAAGATAGCAGAACACCAAGATCAGAAGCTTTTCCTAAAGCTATCTGGAACTCAGATATATCATTGTTATTGACTCACTTTTGCCAGTAGCATTCTCAAAGGGTATCAAAAGATTGATGAGGTAGGATTTCCTGATGCTGAAGCCATGCAGGTTCTCCATCAACACATTTTTTTCTTCTGTTCTTGAGTTTTTTTGGGGGAAAAAAATCAGATTGAATACTAATTTTGACACTTTAAAAAAAATCAGATCCATTCAATTATTCATTTTAACTCACCAAGCTACAGTCAATGAATGGGCTATTAAGATTACACTGAGCCCCTTCCTACATGGTTTAATGAAACAAAACTGTCCCTGTTTCACATTAATACTGTTAGACTTTTTTGCAGGGTCTTGTAGCATTGGATGCTAATCCATTCTGAGTTCTGATTTTTTAAATAGATACAACTGCTAATCTAAGGGCTGTAACACAGCTGTGTAGTGTGTATGTGTGTGTGTTGTTGAAATAAATTTAAAGTGTCCTTGATTCTTTTATAGAACCTGGAAGATATGAAGCTTTAAAAATAGAAGTCTCCTGTATCACTGCTTTCCCCCCCCTGGTACTGTACTACTTTGATATCCAAGGAAGGAGAAGAGCTGCAGGCAGCCTTCAGAAGCTCTGGTTTCGGTCCATTAATACCAACTCACAGGAATAGCTAAGGGTATCTAAGATGAAAGACAGGAATATTTTTTTCAGTTCACACCCTTTAATTTGTTTAGAGACTTTTATACATGGATTTCTTTTGGATATTATACTACCATCCTACCTGATGACTTCCAGGCTCCAGCTGCTACCCTCCATAGGAGCCTAATCAGGCAGATTTGGTTGGAAGTGTAGAGATCTATAATTAAACATAACTAGAGACTGCCTAGCATAGGAAACATGGTGATAGTGGGCACTCATGTACTGCAAACACTATCCTAAATTTCCACTGGGGTCCCTGTCTCATCTATTTATTTTTTTTAAAAAATGGGAAATTAGCAAAGGAAAGCACCTATCTGTGGCATCAGTCATTAGAGTGCAGTACTGCAGGCTACTTCAGCTGACTGCTAGCTGCAGTTCAGCAGATCGAATCTCACTGGCTCAAGGT
>JANHFM010006024.1:317673-328701 GCA_032468115.1 Grayia smithii | reverse complement strand
ATGCATGGCTGGCAAACTCTTTATTTTAACTGGAAAAGTTGGGGGTCGTCTTATACGCCCAGTCGTCTTATACGCCGAAATATACGGTAGTCATTGACAGGTAGGACATTGTAGCAGATAATTTTGTGTACTATGCTTAGGTCAGACCGAAGGTGGCATAGTTCTAAGTTATCTAGTCCCCAAATTTCAAGCCTGGTGGCATAAGATATTCTACTGCGAGCAAAGGATTTTGAAAAATGCAGATCTGGCTTTTCACAATACAGCTGAACCCCTGGAAATGAAGGTTCCCCTCATAGATTGGCCAGATTGCATTCCTTCTCATTCCATTTCCCCTTATTTCTTTCTTAAGATTTGCCAACAGTGGGGAGGGGACCTTTCCCAAAGCTGGATGCATTGCCCAACTGCAATGATTTTTTAATTATGGTGAACCCACATTAAAGGGAAAGAGTAGTATTAAGGCCATGCAAAGTCTCTGCCATTAATATTCAAGCCACACCAATTCTGGTGGCTCATCTTAAGATTTTTAAAACATCTGAGTTGTTTATAAGGGGGGGGGGAACTGCTCTCTTGAGCTTCCTGTGCCTGCTAAAGAGATCAAACAAAGCTAAGAAGGGGGAGGAAAGAACTGTGAGAAATCAGATAGAAAAGGAGACAAGCACCACCTAGTGGGGAAATGATGGCAAAGGTATGAGGCTGTAGAATTTTGAGGCTACAAAGACAGATGATATGAAAGAAATTAAAATAAAACCCCAAAGAAAGTAACTTCTTCCAATAATGTGGCAATCCCAAATGGATGTTGTTATACTAGCCTGGAGCTTTGTCTCTGAGTCACTGCTGGATTTTGAAATCAAGCTCTCAAATCTAAATTCATGAGCAGAAGTCAATGTGAAACAGCACAAAGGCTTGATGCATGCTTACACAGAAGCCAAAAAAGCACCTTGAAAACAAATGCTGTTTATGACTGTCATTGCTCAGTCTATATTATTTATGAAATACACAGACATAGAAACAGACAGCAACTTCCCTGCTCCGAAATGCCCTGGAATTTATTAGAGAAAGTGCATCGATTACATTGACACTCAGTTCTATTTCAACTTTGTACTGATACACAAGGAAGTTGAGAAAAGACATAATAATTGGAAGAGCTGAAGTCAAAAGAAGGGAAGATTATGGTCCCAGATTGGTGTACTGAAATGGTTTATCAACTTCATAAGATAGGAGTGAATAGCTACATAAAAGCAGAAGATTTCTTTGATTTGCTCAGCTTCTTCCAAACCAACACTTTATCCAAGCCTTTTTTAACTCAACACTTTCAAGATGGTTAGACCTCCTCTCGCATAATCTCCAGTCCATTTGGCTGTGGATAATGTCAGCCAGCATGTCTGGGAGATTGTAAAGACTCCACTTTATAATGCATAACCATGGCTGTTTTCAAAAACTTTTCCTGAAATCCTAATAGCCCTATAAGAGCTGTAATTCGTATTGAAGGGGGGATATTATTACCTGTCTACCAAGTATTTCTAGGTGTCATTGGCCTCCAGATCAAAACTGAACTCTTTGATTACTTTTTTCAATGCTAACATTTCCTTAGTATCAGTCCAGGACTGAGGTCATTCATTCACTCATTGTTCCCTTCTACTTCAACCCAACATCTCTTAAAGGACTATTTCTGAAGATAGGTCTTGCATCCTTTTGAAAGAACATTAAACCAGTATTCAGAAATAGTTCAGTTGATAGATCACAGGTGTGGAAGAAGAATTACTAGCAGGAGATCACCCATTCTTCCTCAGCTTCTCTTAGCACCTGCTACTTCCTAGTTAGCCCAGTTGACAGATGACTGAATCTGTCATGCCAAGACCTACCCATACATTGCCTCATTTCACATTTGGTTATTGTTTTGGGAAGCTTAGAGGAAGGAAAACAAGGCCAAAGGAATTACAAATCACTTTTTAAACTTGTTCCTAAAACTTTCAGGAAGGGCAATATCATTCATTTGCCTTGATGTTGTGCTACTGTGATGTCATCAATCAGAGCAGTACAATTGCATTTACTTTTATGTCGACTTAAGAATTAGTAGATAGTCTTTTAGTCCTTTACTTTGCAAAGAGCCCTTTATTCTATGGAAAGTATGCACCATTGCTGTTCTACCAAGGTAAGAATGTGACCCTGCAAAAATAACAGAACCTTCTGTTTTTCTAAATATAAGCTGCCGTTTTAATTATGTTCATTGCAATTTTCTTCCTTTGGGATTGAAAAAGTTTTCCAGGTGACACTGAAAAGCCCCACTCAGACCTTGAACAGTGTGAATGTAGTTGTCAAATACAATGCCATGTTGTCCAGAAAACTCTGTGCAGTTCCAAAGTTTATAGTCTTGAAATCTTAAATTTCAGAATGTGATCTTGAAATCAGATCAGATACCTGTACAATTAGCACAGGAGCTCCGCAGGGCTGTGGGCTCTCTCCACTTCTCTTCTCTCTATACACCAATGATCTCAAAAGATCACTCTGTTAAAATACCGAAGTTTGCAGATGATACAACAGTGATTGGTCTCATTCGAGACAACGATGGATCTGCATACAGACAGACGGTTGAACAACTAGCCTTTTGGTGCATCCAGAACAATCTTGAGCTAAATATACTCAAAACCGTAGAAATGGTGGTGGAGTTTAGGAGAAACCCTCCTATACTACCACCCCTTACTAGACAACACAGTATCAACATAGAAATAGAGATTTCAAGTTTCTAGGTTCTATCATATCTCAAAATATACCTCCTTGTCCCCCCCCATGCATGCCCACACGCCCACCTGCATGTGCCCATCCTCCTGCGCATGCGCACATGGCCCCTGCATTTGCCCTGCCCCCCATGCATGCATGGCAGAGACCTGAAGACCAGCTAGTTGACAGGAGACACACACACATGCATGACAAAGCTGAGCTGGGACGACGGCTTGCATTCCCATAGAGAGGGCTCTGTGTGCCACCTCTGGCACGGGTGCCATTGGTTTGCCATCACTGAACTAGACAAAGGACAGTTTTTTCCCAAATGCCATCACTCTGTTAAACAACTAATTCCCACAATAGTGTCAAATTATTTACTAAGTCTGTATTACTATTATTCTTTTCATCCTTCCTAGTACCTATCTCTTCCCACTTATGATTAATAACCATGTTGCTTGTATCTTTACAATTTATATTGTTTTATTTCTTTCCTAGTATGATTTGGTGTTGTATCTCATTATTCTTGATGAATGTATTTTATTTTTCTTTATGTACACTGAGAACATATGCACCAAAGACAAATTCCTTGTGTGTCCAATCACATTTGGCCAATAAAGAATTCTATTCTATTCTATATTACCACATTGGCAGCAGAGGGTTATTATCTTGAGTAGAAAAAGGCTTTAATTCCTACATGAAACAACGTAAGTCAATAAATACACAAGATTCTGTTGAAACAAGGCAATTTACACACAGAAATATGACCCAGTTAAACTATAGGGCCCCACCTAAAGGTAATATAGCCTACTCAAATAAACAAAGGGCAATTGTTTCAGCCTTAATCAAATCTTATTTAGCTACAGGAATAAATTTTCTATTAATGTAATGAGAAATTACTTCTAGATAAGTACATTAATTAGATTCAATCCAAAGAGCCCTGATAAAATGTCACTAACAGCAAATACAATACAGAGAAGTGTAATTATATAGATATTTGAACAAAATATTTTTACTCAGTTCTTTAAAAGCCTGCCATCTGGTGGTAGGAAAAGGAACCGCTAATACAAAGCAATTCAAAAGAAACTGGGGCAGTGGTGAGTGAAGGCCAGTAAATTCAGCAAAATTATATATGATACATCTCATCTGTATCCTTACATATCAATTAATCTTGCAATTGTTATTAAGTCCTTATCATTGCACAACACATTCATGACATATTCACGATTATCCTTATACTATTTTCAATGTTATTAATTTACATGAAATTAAATAAAAGGTAAAAGTAGTTCTGGATTTAAGAACTGTAACCCCCTCAGAATGACTGCATTTTGCTAAACAGAAAACTTTAGGAAAATAAATTCCTTTTAATATTGTTCAATCTTCATTATTTGATAAGTTTATTAATTTCCATTATACATTTATATGTTTTTTAATCTGCACCAATTCTCTTGTATATTAAAATTATTGAATAAATATAGAGATGTCCAACCATAAACATTTTCACCCTAACGAATCAGTTATGAAAGTTAATGGTAGCACTTCTTTTTTGTAGCCACAGGGTGGCAGTAAAAGCAGGTATTTATAGTGGGAACTATTCCCCCCTCCTGTTTGATATTTGCATGGATAACTGTGATTGGTTTAAATCTACATAAGACGTCATCTCTTTCGTTCTTATCCGTGTTCACCAATGGTTGAGTGGAATGCCTGCAATTGGTTTCTCTTGCGATCGTCAATCATGGATAATTTGCATAATAGCCCTTCGCTGACGTTCTGCCTGTCAGTCGGTAGATGCTGCTGAAACAGGGAGCGAAGGGCGAGGGGGGAGGGGAGCGGGAGGAGAGGACCGCTGCACTACCGAGCTCTAAGGGACGGGGTTAGATGGAGACTAAAGCAGAACGATTTTTTTAAAATGCCTGAAGCCTAGATCAAGGCTATTAGTATAATTCTGAAATCGAAATTTTAAATTAATGGCAATGTGCAAATGTAGGTGAAAAATAAAGTTGGCAAAAATAGTGACACTTGCCCATACGCGAGGAATAAAGTATTAGACGCTCATTTAGCTTTCAGTTCATTGGTCCATTGTTGAGGAACTGAGAAGTGATGTGCTGTAAACATTTTATAACATATTGAAAATGTGTCGACGTGAACGTTTTGAAAAATACTGCCGATTTTAAGTTATTTACCACCATTAATGAAGATTTGGGAAACGGAGAATCATTGATGTTGTTTTCGGTGTTACTATCATTTTTCTTGCTGAGACAAAATAAATCTTATAATCAAACAAATTCACATTTTTTTTAACCAAAAGAAGAAATTGCTTAAATACGGCGGACAGGGAAGCCTTTAGGTGGGGTAAAGACATAAATAGCGATATTATAAGGCTTCTAAATGTTTTACCAAGCGACACCGAGTTTCTGAAGGCCGTCTTCTTTGGATACGATCAACACTTTCCATATTGCAGAGTGTAATTTTTATACTCGATGCAGAACCATACACACCAACAAGTTATTTTCACGTAGTGGAAATGTAAAGGAAATTCCCAGGGGAAGAGATGTAAAATATTTTTTGTTTGTTTTTTTTAAAGTAATTCTTAAAGCGCCCGGGTGCATTTTTCCGGTTGGCGTATCCTGCTAAATTCATCCCTTGAATAAACCTACTCTGCCCCCATGCATTATTATACAGGTTATCACTGAGACTTTGTACCAGCGACATTAGCCTACAGCACGCTTCCCGATGAGCATGCGCCATACGTCCTTCCCCTTCGGAGGTCAAACCTGTTCTGACTGACTCAGCGTAAAACGCCTCCGCCCACCTCTAAGCATAACCGCCGACCAAGGCTGGAACTGTCAATCACCCTCTTTCTCTTCCCTGACGAATTGCCACCCCATTGGGGGAGAAGGCGACCAATCATCGAGCAGACCGGAGAAAGTAAGGAGAGGTGGGGTTTGCCGTGGAAGCGCCTTGAAAAAAATTGCAGTGGGAGAAGTAAATCCGTCGTGCGAATGGAAGGCCTGCGATGATTTATGCACGTGTTTTATTATTTGTAACACGTTGGGAAGTTATTAAAAGCAAGATCTATAGCTTCCTTTTCCTAGGTACAAATGGCGGTTACTATTCTTCCATGTGCCAAATTACACAGGGGGATGTATCCAGGCGAGCTAGAGGGTTTATAGCCATTGTGATGGATTCTGTTTCCTTATGATTCTAGATGCTCGTATTTCATTTCTTTTTATGAGCTTAAAATTTGATCCTCCGATCTACGTTGCTGTAAAGCGAGCACTGATCCGACTGATTAAGGGAGCCTGAGAGATTGATCGTAATTCACACCTAGGGATCTGTATCTATACAGTGGAAACAGATGACGGTTTTGTTTGGTTTCCCTTACAGGGAAAATATTACTTTGTTTCTTTTTTAAGATACAAGCAGGTCTTGAAACCTTTGCAAGAATTACACAGTGGTTGCTTGATTATAATCTCAAAATTAATTTAGGCCCTTTACCCCCAAGGGCGTAAGTGCAGATGTATATTATTTTGATATTACCTGGCACTTAAGCCTGCAGTTTACTTGAGGAGTGGCCCAAAATTCTTTTCATAATAACAGATTCTGTAATTAAAGAGCTAGGTCATACTTTTTCCAGATCTATGCTGTCTGTCAGAGACTTAACTCAAAAGAGAAAGTGACCCGATTGGTCCTGAAAATTCTTCAACCAAAAATAGCTATTTGTTTGGTAACTAATCGTTAGAATTTACACTACCATTTTACGCTCAGTAAGAAGTTAATCTCACAGCGGTCCACAGGTTTACTCTCAGTTGATTTATCCCCAGCGGGTCTCTACACTGCAGGATGATTGGCAAAAAAAAAACCCAAAAAACCGATGAATTCCTTTAGCGCGATAGCCAAGAGTGGTAGGGAAGATGTACTGTATAAAGGTCATATTGGCTCATATCATCGCTGGGGAAAATTAAACCGGAATCAAGGCTTCAGGTGTTCAGAAAACTTTTATCTAGTCATTGATTTATTTTTAATCGAGTGGAAGAAGAACTTCGGTAGCTCAAAACGTCTCCAGGCAATTCTATTTGCATTTTCCGCCGCTTCCTTCTCCTCAAAGGTTTCCTACTGCAAGGCTTCTTACCCCTTTTAACTGCGGGGAAAATCTTTGTCTCGTTTGTCCGACGCGAGGGGGCGCTTTATCACAGATCTGAACAGTGCAAGCAAATAAACGGTGGGACTCAAAAATGTAGCAACGACGATCTGGGTTAAATGAGCCGTATGAATAATGGTAGTAATAGAAGTTTCACACGCACATAAAAAAAAAAACCCGTTTTCTGCATGTTTCCGGCAACAAACCAAAATAGACTCCACCCCATTCATTGCCTCGCCTGTTTTCCAGTTCTGCCATTGGCGACCGGGTAAAGTGTTACTCTTTGACAGGTTGGGCGAGGGAAGCCTATCAATCAGTCAAGCGGTTTAATCTCCCTAGGTAGCCGAGGGACAGAGGGAGCCGTAACTGATGAGCTACTCCTCCCTCGCCAAATGCAACTAAAGGAAACCCTACGCCGAAGTACGATCTGGCAAAGGGTCCAGCGCGTAATAAAAGATTTGCAAACGATCGTGAACTGGTTTCTCAGATGACATCTTGCATTACAACCTGCTTTAAATTCCTATCTCTGCGATCCTGCCAGCGAGTTTTAGACTATAAATTGATGAGGCAAATGAGAGTCGGGAACGAAGTAAATTATTCCGTTTTGAGACAATTGTTCGGGGTTTGTATTTGTTTTCCCCAGAACGTGCAAAAAGGCAGAAGAAACTAGAATCCCTTTGGCTTGCAGTTGAAATGGTTTTTTTGGGAGCCAAAATCAGATAGTAAAATGAATGTATAAACATAACGAGGTCGAATTATGCACGGTCCTTTTAAAAACATATTATTGCTGTGGAACTAAATTTCAAAATGGTTTAACGTGAACTTGGATGTTGGCAAGTAAGGACCTTTTCAGAGGGGCGGGGGCGGTGGGGGGCTTCCTATAAATCCAAGAAAGCCTCCTTTCCGCGCTTTCTCGTATTACCCTGTTCGTTTACAAAAGGGAAGCCGAGATCCGACGCCAACTTGCCTGTTTGCTTCACTTCCAAGGAGTCTGATTTTACCTATTCTCTCGCTATTCTTAAGTGATATAGCTAGAGTATTGTATGCAAATACAACCGTTCCCAAAAGGACATACTTTTTAACAAAATGTAGAACAAGGGGGATTAGAAATTCTGCTTAACGTTAAAGCGTAACGTTAAGTTTAGCTACCTTTATGATGATTTTATAACTTCCCTATAACTTCCTTTTTCTCTTTGCGAACAGATATTGGAAGGTTCCCATAGTTGGGAGGTGAGATTGTTGTAGGGGGCTTGTTTCTAATTCTATTTCTAGAAGATTTATAAGAGATGTATTTATGGACTGGCCTAGAAATCAAATATAGATTATCTGCAATATGTCTGAAAATTTTTATATCAGCCACAGCCTGCATTTCCAACTCTCATATTCTTAAGAAGTAGCACCCATTAAAGTAACTTACTTGTAAACTGTAAGGTTGAAAAGAATTTTTAAAAATCAACCTCAATAAAATTAACAAAAACTTTGCTTCAAATTTTAGATGTTGGCTTTTATCCCATTAATAAATGGAAAATTTCTTTTTGATTTGGATTCAACTTTTGCTAGAGGCAAATGATATTCTCTCACATTTTTTTCTGCAAATGTGGTTCTACTTAACCTCAATAAATTCTTATGCACATAGCTATACATAAATTTCATATCTGGCTCTAAAAATACCATCCTATCTGTACTCTTATTTAGTACTCACTAATTTCAATTAGTGAGGCTAGAAAAAACTTTTCTTCCTCCACGCTTTTAAAATGCTTTGACACATTTTTGTCTCTCTCTATATATTTGCATGGATTTCCATAAAAACAATGTATACAGCTGCAAAAGTTAACGCTGAAATGCTTTTACTCCTTTTTTAAGCAGGAGCTATTTTGATTGAACTCAATGGGACCTTTAAAAAAAAATGTCTTAAAATCCAACAGGTTTATTGTGTACAAATCAGTACATCAAATGCCTGAATCATACTGGTATTCTGTGCCAGCAATACTTAATGGAAATATGTAGGAACAAACAGTATAAACGTAACAGCAGAAATTTATTTGTTTGCTGTGTAATTTAATATGCCACATTATTTTGTATTTGATAATGACATTTTTACATAGAATTGTCTTTGCTACATTTCATGAGCATCTGTCCCCATTTATTCTGATAGTTCAATAATGTTCAATGCTCTATATCAAGAAAGAATACCTTAGTAATCCAATTTTCTTCAACTAGGTAAATTCCAGATATGTTGGATGATGATTCCTGTAAAATATGAAGAATTGTGGTCTGACACATCAGATTGAGAAAACCTGTATGTTTATTTAAGTTATGAAAGTTCTTCCCCAGCTAACATTTTTCTTCTAATATATATCCAGACAGGTACTTAAGCTTTCTCTGAATTTTACGCTACTGTCTTAGGGCAGGCTAAACATTAAAATCTGTTATAATAACATCTAACAAAATAATGATGTCCCCAAAAAATGGGGACCTCTAAAAGAAATTTACAGGAATTTTATAAATCATGGTTTTATAATATTCTGCTCTGAAGAGAACTTCTGGCACTTTAAAGAATAGATTTATTGCCTTGTACTTTATGAGAGTAAAGTGCTACTCCAAAAAGTTGATGCCATAATAAATCTTAAAATGCTGGAGTGGCTTTTAATCCCCCCCCCCAAAAAAAAGTTGTGTCAGAATGCATTTATTATGTGCCTTTAAAATAGTACAAGTCTTTTTTTAAAAAAAATAGGGGAGTTGAGATCCCATGTGAATCGTATGAAATTCTGATATATTTTTATGCTTTGTAATTTTGTACCCCACTCTCCTTATGCTGCTCTTTGACCATAATAAAGATTTGATTTCATTTGGGGTCCTATATGAAGATAAGATTTGAGAAAGACTGGATAGGGTCTCTGCTTATTTTCTTGGAAACAGGGTCTATAGAACTCAGTCAGATTTAATTTTAAGTAGATGTGCCCAGATATCTGCTAGATACTTATGCAGTAGCCATAAGCATTACTGATAGCAAAAAGAAATGATTTATTTCAGAGAAAGGCTTAAAAATATTTTTAAGCAGTAGAATATTTTTTCATATTATCAATTCTGTGTACAAAGTCTGAGATCTTGCCAGCCATTACCAAAGAAATGTTTTTGTTATGTTGCTGTTTATTTCAGTGCTGCTACCTATAATGGGCAAAAGAATCCAGAATCACATCATAGGAACCCATTAAACACTTGTAGGCTTTGCTGGGAAAAATATACTGAACCAAAAAAATAAATAATGGGAGAAAACAAAAATTGCAGTGTGGCTTCTAAAAGTGATAAATTAGAAAGATCTGAGGAAATCAGAGGAAAGTTGGGGAATCAGACAGGATTGAAAGTTTAATGCTCATTTCTTTGGTTTTAGATTTAACAAGCAAATTGTTTTCACATGACATTCTAATAACATTTATTGAATTCGATGTTATTTGCTTCCAGTTTATATATATATAGATTTAGTATATTTTTTCTGGATTTAAAATATCAAAACTTAAAAATTATCAGGGATAAATTTAAAGCTGTTTGCATCAATCTTGCCAATTAATAAAACAGAACTAAAATCAAATAAGCCAGAACTTAGGGAAAATACTTGTGTAAAGCAATCTTAACACTTATGGAAAACTACATTTGTAGTAAGATCTTTTTCCTTTCATTCATATAACACATAAACATACCCACACGTTCAAGTCATTGTTTATTGCCTAAATTAGTACCTGCAGTTTTCTTGGTGAGATTATATATAAATAATTACATATTACTGTATGTTATAATTATATATACACACATCTAAATCTATGCAAGTTAATATGCCATGTCTAAAATATTTTATTGACAGGAACATCCCAGAATTTAAAGGACCTAAATAATAGTTCTGGAAGTGTGTCTTTTTAAAATTTCGGACAGTCTGCATATTACTTTCTTCCAGCCAACTTGTAGCATTCAAAGAAAATATAAACTAGTTTTGTGAGATTTACTTTTCTCTCCAGGTTGATGTGGGATGAGTTTGAGAGCCCACAGATTCCATGGGAGTAGGCACAGCAAAAATTGGTGCCAACTGCATAAGAAAACACATTGTTTCTATGGTTATTTAAATCTTGTAGCTGCCAGTTTTCAACTGCAGTCATATTACAGATGTTAGAAAT
>JANHFM010006024.1:294825-305689 GCA_032468115.1 Grayia smithii | reverse complement strand
CTGATCACACCACGAGGCTAGTTGTTCAACCTCCCGTCTGTATGCGGATTCATCATTGTCTCGAATGAGACCGATCATTGTTGTGTCATTAATAATATTGGCATTAAAATGAAACATTGAAATCTTGAATAACTACTCTAAAACAAAGAGTATATTAATATTAGGATTATATAAGTTTGATTAATGTAAAAAATATTATTATTGCTATTTGTATCAAAATGAATTATACCCAGAGGCCACACTGTTCATATATTGATACTGATATATGTTTAAAAATAAAAAACTAATAAAACTTTAAAAAAAATCCTTTTGAATCTGGAGTCTATCTTCCAAAGTATTGGCAATTGCCCCCAGGTTGGTGTCATCTGCAAGTTCGATCAGTTCCCCTCATCTATCCCCTCATCTAGACTAGTGGTTCCCAATGTGGGGCAATTCGTTTTTAATGGGGGCAATTTGAACCTTTTTAAAACCAAGTTAATGGCCTTTTAGGCTTCCTCCGTGTGAGTAGAGTTCACTTTTTGAGTAAAGTAAGAATTATGACACGGAGTGGGGGGGGGGCACCTAAGCATTTTAGAGATGCTTAGGTGGGGCATGGCCAAAAAAAGGCTGGGAACCACTGATCTAGACCATTTATGAAGATGTTGAAGAGCCCTGATTCAAGTATGCTTCCTTTCATGTAGATGTAGCTCCTTATTGTGAATGTTCAAGTAGAAGTTAACCATTTGCCTGGGATGTTTTTATTTGGATTTATTTTTTTTTGCACTGCACTCAGCCTAAGCCACTTTTCCCAACTGTGATTCTGTTCTATGATTTGCTGTCCTCCAGTTGTCTGGCATTTTACCAATTCTGCAGAATTTTGGAACAATCCCCCTTTAAATTATTTTCTGTTTGCTTGATTTAGAAAGATTAACTTGGTTGGTTTGGGGAAGAATAATTACAGATCTGGAAGAAGTCCTTACGTGTCAATAAACGGTTCCAAATTCAAAATTACTGTGCAAAAAGTTTTGTTATAAATTTGGGATAAGAAAATCAGATTAAGATTTATAATTATGTAATTGTACTATCTCAGTGAAACCTAAAGAAATATGTACTTTAAAAAAAATAAAAATTAAATAGTAGCTTTTTTTGAATTTTACTTTTGTGTAAGACTCCCTAGATAGTGGGAACTTGTCTGAAGCTTCCCAGTATGTTACAGAGCACAGCTTGAACTGAACTTTTATTATAACATCAGAACTGAAGCCTTTTTGCAACTATTTATTATCTCTGACAGTAAGACTGATGTTCCACCTCTTGGATTTAATTCCAGTACCTTTTCCTAACATGTTTTCCTCATTATAAGGAAAAGCTCATGTTTCTAAGAATTCAGTATTAAATGAAAATGGTATGTTTAAATTTTGTGTATTCTTATCCCAGGAGACTTTAATTTCTAATATAGCTTCAATCTTTTGTTCTTTGGATAGAATTAAATATAATTTATTGGGAAAACATCTATTCTTTTAGATATATTAATTGGGTATAATTCCTAAAACAATGTAGCTAATGTGTATTTATAACCAACGCTTTGATTTGAAGATAAGATCCTTCATTCTTTTAGTGGTTTTCAGTGGCTAATCAATATATGGTAATATATTTGTTTTAGGACATTCCTATTTAGAATAGGCACATTCAAAATATAATGATTAAAAAGACTGAACGAGAAGGTAGATCATCATTTGCCAATCATTTGATACCACATCCTTGCTCCTTCCTTTTCCGTTACATAAGGAAATGGAAACAAAACTGAAGTTGCAGATTTGATTTCTGATCTTCCAGAATGTCAAAAAACTCATGAAAACACAAGAATATGATTTAGGCAGGGCTGTCCCTCAGAATGTGGTTTAAAAAAAGTTAAGATGGTAGCTATGATGATGCAATGAAAGCTTGGCCTGTTTTTTATACATACTTTTTAAATATGTGAGCGATATATATTTTTCCAGACCTTCGCTCCTTCCGGCGCGATCTGAAAACATGGCTTTTTTCGAAATCAGGCTATGGTTGACCAATTTTTGATTATTAAATTATTTTTAATAGGGATTTTAACTTTTAATACTTCTGCCCCTTTTTAACTTCTAATTTTAATGTATAACGGTATGTCATGTCTGTATGTGTTTGTGTTTTGATTTGTGTATATGTTATGTCTTTTATACGTTTTTTTTTATATTTATGTTTTTATTGTGAGCCGCCCCGAGTCCTTCGGGAGAAGGGCGGCATAGAAATTGGAATTAAATAAATAAATAAATAAATAAATAAATAAATAAATAAATATATTTTGATTTAGAATTAAATTTTTACCACTATGACTCTTTGATAGCATAGGTAGCTTCACAGCATGTTTAGGAAGAAAATAGTTGGACAAATCATTTTTAATTCTTAGTGCCACCCTAAATATTAATAGTCTCATTGTATTCTTAGTGGAGCTAATGAAGAATTTGATTGTTAGTTGTTTTGTATGTTTAAGTATGATGCATTGGACAGCAACAAAAACTGAACCTTGTGGCTTTTCTTCCTTACAATATTCAGTATCTTTAAAATGTTGAATATTATATTGAATTTACAGGTTTTGAATCTGAATCTTCAAAATTTTGCCTTTCTCAACTGATTTAAAAACCTGTTACTAGTCACAACTTACCATGTAAGAACTAGTTGGTACTTTACTCCAGAGTAGTGTTTCTCAACCTTGGCTGCTGGAAGATGTGTGGACTTCAACTCCCAGAACATCGTCACCTTGCCCCAAAGACTGCCCATTCCATTTTTACCATGTCTTTTGCTTCTGTATGAAAGAGAGATAGAAAAGCAATAGAGAAAGAGAGTTACTTGCTTCTAGATATTTAATCTGTTGTTGTTGTTGTTTATGATTAACTATTATTATTTTTGTTAGTACCCCAAATGACTCTTCCCATGGATTATCAGGATTTCCTAGTCTCATCAAATGCCAACAGAGAAGGCAAGCAACATTTAATATTGAGCAACACTCAGGTAGGGCCACCTGACGTAGAAGACAAGATATCCTCTCTTCATTTCATGTACAGAAATCAACTAAGGTCATAGTTTAATTTTACTTCAGTTCTGATGACAGCACAATATCTGCTGCTGCTTCCCAAGGTTTACAATCTAGGTCTGGCACAGACTGCAGATCAGTCAGGAGGTCAAGTTGGGCAAATTATGAAAGCAGAATTGCATTAATGCACACAAGCTCTGTCCCATTTGTACCTGCATCAGGACATTGTACACACTGTTGAAAAAGAACAGAGTTTCTTTGTGAGAGCACTGAGCTGTTTTCACCATTTTAATAAAAGCATGGATCCTGCATATGCTACCCTGAACAAACCGATTCATTCTAACTGAACAGAACATGCCACTGATAGCACAGAGGCTTGCAGGATCCTACATTTAGTTTTGAGTAATTTTAATTCTATTCCTATGATAAGCCAGATGTTACCATGGAAGACAGTTGCTGCAAAAAGAACCATGAAATTTCTTTGCCTTGTAGTATCAAGTGAACAGGAAATGGCAAATATTCCTATCATATTTGGTACTTATTACATTAACTGTATGCCACTTCTCGTCAACACAGGTGGCAAAGAAATACCAGTCTCTTCACCAGTTGCCCAAAGCAATTCAGGTAGTCCTTAACATATGACCATCAATGTGACCAGAATTTCCATTCAGTTTTAAGACCTTATTGCCACAGTTGTTAAGCTAATGAGTAAGCTAGCTTGGTCAACCAACGAGATTTTTGTGAAGAGCCAATATTTTCTGTGCCACATGAGAAAAGTACATCTTCCTCCCCCTATCCTTACTATTTTCTATAGAGGGAAAATCAAGAGCATCCTGTCATATTGCATTACTGTCTGGTTTGGAAGCATTACTGCTTCAGACAGGAAGGCAGTGCAGTGAGTGGTGAGAATGGCATAAAATATTATTGGCAGTTCATTCCACTGTATCCAGGATATAGCATATAAGCTATGCTTGATCAGGGTCTACGGGATTGTCTGGGAAGCTATACATCCTCTTGATGACCTGTTTTCCTTGTTACTTTCTAGGTGGAGGCTTTGTGATATCCAAAGCAGAATATCTAGATTCACAATTTTGTTCCATACAGCATCAAACTTGTGAACTCTCAAGTTTCCTCTTTCTACTATGTATTCAAAATGGATAGTGATTAATATTTGTGCGTGCATGTGTGTGTATGTAATGTATGTGTGTGTTATGTATGGGTATGGGTATGGGTAGATATATACTTTATTTTGAGAGCAGGCAACAGAACTTGATTTTTAATGTGGACTAGTGTGCTCACAGTAAAAAATAAAAGTTATTCCATTTTATCTTAAGTAAATCATTGCAATTGTTAAGTAAGTCATGCAGTTATTAAGCAAATCCAGCTTTCCTCATTGATTTTGCAGGTCAAAAGCTGACTGGAGAAGTTGCAAGTAACAATCGCATTACTTGGGACACTGCAACTGTTGTTCATACATGCTGGGTTGCATCCTCACGGCTACTGAATTTTGTTCAGTAACCATGGGGATGCTGCGACAGTCATCAGTGTGAGGACTGGATGTAAGTCACTTTTTCAAATGCCATTGTAACTTCAAATGATTCCTACACTAATGGTTATAAATCAAGGCCTATTTGAATTCACACAATTCAGTAGTATTTAGAACTTCCCTTTGTAAGTGACAATGATCAAAAAGAAAATCTAGGTTTCCTGCTTGCAGTTTCCTGATTTAACCAGAAAGTCGTAGTGCTAAGGAAATCAGAATTCTTTTTGACTTCTTATCCCTAATTGTATCTTCTTGAAAAACTAACATAAAATGTTTAAAATCAGCTAAGGGAACCAAAAAGTGATGCCTATCCACCAGCTGCTGATATGAGATCAAGGACAAAAGTAAATAAGTAAAATATTTTTTTTTTCATCTTAGTAACTTTCCTGGTAATAATATTATATTATGATACCTATTTTTATGGAAGAAGAGGGGTGGAGAAACAACAGTTGCTTGGAAATACCAAGAAAATGTTTTTTCTTGTTCAGGCATTTATTAAGATGTGTGCATCCAGATCAGCAAAAGAGAAAAAGAAAAACATTGAGGAAAAAGTACCATATATCCAATTGATTGTATCTGATTTATTTCCCTCCCTCCCTCATGGATTTATGTAATAAAAAAGCTAATCACTGTGGTGGATAGAATCTCTGAGTAGACAGTCTGGTTAATACAGCTAATATATACCTCACGACCTTTGTATTCATTGAACCGACAGAAAAATTTATTATTCTTGGAGGATCACTAGAAATGCTTCCTTGCTGGATGTTTACTCCAAAATTGCTGTACGTTCTTCATTCCTTATGGGAGAACTATAAGAAAAACACCATTAAATCACTGTTCTCCTATTTTTATTCCTTTTTTTTTTTTTTTGCTTTCTTTGCAATCCCTACCAACACCTCAAGTATATACCAATCTTAACAGTAACAGAATAAATAAAGAGGCTCAGGAAAAGTCATACAATAAAACCTAAAAACTATTTTAAAATGATACAATCTAGCAAAAGTCTGTAGAGATTCTCAGTCATCCAGGTCATGGTTGTCCCAAAGGTGCTTTTTCAGGTGGCAACTGGACTTTCTTGTTGACTATCCAGTCAGAGGTGGACTCTTCTTTCTCTCACCATCCAGTCAGAACTGAAGAAGCAACAATTCAGATTTTTTGCAACAAGTATTAGTCACAAGACTCAAAGACACAGTTGGGACAGAACATTCTGGACAAAATCTATGTGATTTCTAAAAATGGACACTGACTTAATGTACATAATTAATTAGTTTAAAATAGTCATAAGACTGTATTTTGTTTCACCATTCCATAAACATTCCCAAAGTAAGGAACAAGTGAGATCTCTACCATTCCCCCTTTCACCCTAAATCTAAGCGATTGAGCTTTTTTTCCATTTGTGCTCCTGAGCAGAGCCCAGCCCTGGTAGTAGCAATAGAACCAGCTTTTATCCTGATTCTTTTTGCTATCTTTTGTATTTTGTAACTATTGGCTTGCTTGCTTGCTTTTTTTCTGCAGTATAGAAAGCAACAGGATACAACTGCATAAAGTATAGGCTAGAGCAGGGGTCTCCAACCTTGGCAACTTTAAGCCTGGCGGACTTCAACTCCCAGAATTCCCCAGCCAGCAAAGCAAAGCTATCTGGGGAATTCTGGGAGTTGAAATCTGCCAGGCTTAAAGTTGCAAAGGTTGGAGACCCGTAGGCTAGAGATGAGGCAAGGCCAGTGTCACAGGACAAGGGCAAAATTGGAGTTGCCAAACCATTCCAATGACACTATTAAATCACTACAAAAGTCAAACTGTAGAGTACAGGTAGGCTAATTCAAGAAGGACTCTTTCAGTTACCTCAGTCATTCAATGTTTCTAGTCAATGCCATCTCTTGGATTCAGTCTGGAAATGAAGAGGTCATCAATGCAGAAGTTTTAGGTTTTTTACTACATTTCCTGACCATTTTTCTTGGCAGTTACATTGTGGACCTACCATATTGCTTCTGAATCATTCTTGAGGATGGGACAGGAGAAAGACTGAAAGCAATTGCCTTTATTGCTATGCCTCTACATTTCAACCCACCTTTCTTGTAGTCAATGCCATTAAGTAAAGTGCTTTTTTAAACCCCTTCTTTTTATTTGCAATAAAATGCCCTTTCTGATGTTTTTTAAGTTATTAAAATATTCATGCAGTAGTACTTTCTTTAAGAAGAAAAGCATTTTAGCCTAAGTTTAGAAATCAGCTTTTATAAATTATACTGCTTTTTTGGACAATGCTTTCTTAGCAATGTGTTCTTTTAAGAATTAATTTTAAACTACATGACTATTCTATTTGGCTTACAGGTAAAGGGGGGGAAAGCTGTTACTGCAATTGCAAGTTATTAAAGTTTTAACATAATTATTTTAAATTAAAAAACTTTTAAAATAAAAACTGCGTAGACCCAGCATGCTTAAATGCACATACTTGCACAATGGTTTGCTTAGCACATTGCCACTCCCCTTTTCCATAACAGCAATATGCTAATTCACATAAAACACCAAAGAAATTAGAAATAATTCAATAAATACTGCTCTTAATTTTTGAAAATATTTTATAAAATTTGATGAATGTAAATTGGATAGAAACCAATGTTAGTGTACAGTAACACCAATATCAAGAGATATATTTAATGGATTTATTGGACTCCCATGGTCTACATAGCCAAAATTATATGAAATATAAAGTACTGTCCTCATTTGGCCATTGTACAGCTGCACAGGAATAGTTTCTGCAAATAGAAGGTAATGCTATAGACAAAAGTGTTAGCAAGACCTGATTATTACTTGAATGAGGCTGTAGGCCAAATTGGAAAGGAAAACAATTTCCAGAAAGTGGGAAAAATGTGTACTGTGAGGTTACCAAGAAACTTACTTGGATATATCAGGGTGAAATCCAGCAGGTTCTAACAGGTTCTGGAGAACCGGTAGCACAAATTTTGACTAGTTCGGAGAATCAGCAAATACCACCTCTGGCTGGCCCCAGAGTGGGTGGGAATGGAGATTTTGCAGTACCCTTCCCCCAAGAGTGGGGAATAGGAATAGGAATTTTGCAGTATCCTTCCCTTGCCACGCCCACCAAGCCACGCCCACAGAACCGGTAGTAAAAAAAAATTGGATGTCACCACTGGGATATATCCTTGTAGCCACTAGAAGTAAAGAACTCCCTTGGTTTTTACTTTATCCCTTACATACAATTTGCATGGGTAGCATTTCCTTATAATAAGTTGGACAATTTTTTAATATAGGCTATGTGCCCATGACAGTTACATGAAAAGGCCCATTTCATGTCCTGTTCATAAATATATTATTTCCCTTTGATTACAAATAAGTCACAAAAAAACATGTTGTTGTAAGTGGGTGGCCGTCTCCTGAAAGATTAATACTGTACTGGAGACAGAGCACAGCACATTTTTTGTATAAAAACTCATACATGTAATCTGAAACATGGAACTTTATTAATTTACCTCTCAATGTATCAATGAGTCTTCCATACTTTAATCACATGTTGATATTCTAGGGTGATGGCGAACCTTTTCAGCACAGGTGTCTGGGCCACAACCTGGAAGAGGAGCTGCTCAGGGCATATGTGTGCACCTAAAAATGAGCTTCCATTTTCAGCTATTCAACTTTCAGTTTCAGCCGGCTACTCTTCTGGATTTCTGTCATGCATGCACACGTGACGATCAGCTGGCAGGAGTTCATGGAAGGAAAATGGAAAACCAGTTCTTCCAGTTTCCGGCACTGCTGCATGCAAAAAGTCCAGCTGATCATCATGCGTGCATGTGTGCCAGAAACCTGGATGAGGAATGGGTGATGCCAGGCAACATGGCTCCATGTGCCACTTCGGGCACACATGCCATAGGTTCGCCATCACAGTTCTAGAAGATACCTGTATTCTGCTCTGATGAAAAATCTGATGAAACATTAAGATTTTTGCATTATTCATGTCAGTCTTTTCATTTGTGGGTGACTGGGTGGTTCACCCAAGCAGTTATTCTATCATATCTTTTTTTCTACTTATATATTTTATATATGTTCTATTTAGGGTTGTATATACATGTTTATATATATATATGTACACAGACTATACTTCAACAAAAAAAACTGTGACAGGACAAATATAATACATAAATATTAAGTGAATTAATAACTTCTGATTTAAAATAAATTCCTGGAAAATAGGATACATCATTTATAAAAGTAATTGGTTTCTTTTCAACGTATGCCTGCAGTAAAGCAGAAGAATTTGCTAATAGAGCCCACAAATCTGTTATACTTTTAATTATGCACTAGGGGGCAGTATGCTACCACATATGCCACAATCCTTGCTTTTTTTTTTTTTTAACACGTTTTTACAGATGCCCTAAAGATGAAAACGACATACTGCTACTGTAGGTTAATATTTCCCAAGGGCTCCTAGTACAAATGGGACAATTCCTATGCCCCCAGAGCACAAATTCAAATAAATTACCTTCTTTTCAAAACAGAAATATATATATATATATATATATTACTTTTTATTTTGCTCTGAACAATGTATAAAAAACCTTCTTTGCTACCACGTTAGTTGACCAATTTAGGCTGAACTAACAATATATAAGGGTTTCCTTATATACCGTCATAAAAGCATTATGATATCCCTGAGCAATACTCAGTCCATAATACTTTCTAAAACCAAAATTGGCAGACATTTTATTTAGATGTTTTGCTTTTCATTTGGCACAAATCCTGCCATCATTTCCCTCCTACTCATGGTATTTTTAGATCTCTGCTCAAAGTCAGATGTACTGATTTAGCATTGCCTTTGGAGAATCCGTCTTCTGCTACTGCAGGATGCAAAAACAAGCCATTTTTTTCATCTCATTCCCAAATTCTTGCACTTTTAAGGAATCCTTTGTTTGATCATGACAGTGAGATTAGAATCATATGGCAAATTGTTTCCGGGGGTGGGGAATAGCATAGTAAAAATAGAAACAAATTTGGCTCAAGAAGAATGATACAAAACCCATATTAATACTGTACTCTAAAATTTCTAGGAATATTTGTTAATATGGTCCAAAACATTTTGGAGTACAAAATCAATAGGATGGAATTTTCCCTGTCATAACTAAAAAAAGAAACTATGCAGGATAGTACTTAAATTTAAATTTACATTAGTAACTACATATATGAGAGACACGGTGGCTCAGTGGCTAAGACACTGAGCTTGTCAATCAAAAGGTCAGCAGTTCAGTGGTTCGAATCCCTAATGCCGCATAATGGGATGAGCTCCTGTTACTTGTCCCAGCTTCTGCCAACTTAGCAGTTCGAAAGCACATAAAAAAATGGCAAGTAGAAAAATAGGGACCATCTTTGGTAGAAAGGTAACAGCGCATTTGGCATTTAGTCAAGCTGGCCATATGATCACGAAGACGTCTTCGGACAGCGCTAGCTCTTCAGCTTTGAAACAGAGATGAGCACTACCCCCCAGAGTTGGGAATGACTAGCACATATAGTATGTGTGAGGGCAGGGGTGAAATCCACCAGGTTCTGATAGGTTCTGGAGAACTGGTAGCGGAAATTTTGAGTAGTTCAGAGAACCAGCAAATACCGCCTCTGGCTGGCCCCAGAGTGGGGGTGGGAATGGAGATTTTGCAATATCCTTCCTCTGAAGTGGGGAGGGAATGGGGATTTTGCAGTATCCTTCCCTGTCACGCCCACCAAGCCACACCATGGCCACCAAGTCACGCCCACAGAAGCGGTAGTAAACAAATTTGGATTTCACCACTGTGCGAGGGGAACCTATACCTTTTAACTACATATTATTCTCCTTGTACCTGAGATAAAATCTTTTTTTTAATATCCACCTGAGATTTAAAAAAGTAACTTGAAGAGTATAGAGCAGGCCTCCCAATGTACATAAAACTGATCAATCTCCATCTTTTATTCTGCTTAGATCAGCCCTCAAAATGTGAACTCAGTATGGCCATTCTACCTTTTTATAGTATGGCTGTAAAGTTAGCTCACAAAACAGAAATGTTCTATAAAAATGTATTTCTTTGTTGTTGTTCTGGGCTGGTACGTGGTGGGAGCTTGGAACCGTTGGGTACAATCTCAGGTGGTATGTCCCTCACGATTGCAAATGTAGTATCTTGGCTTCCATGGTACGTAGGGTCTTCCTCAGAAGAAACACCTTGCTGGAGCTCGTGATGCAGGTGGTCCCCTCAGGTGTGGTGTGGCTAGCATAAGTGCCTCTTCTTCATTTAGTATTCTGCATACAT
>JANHFM010006024.1:265033-277526 GCA_032468115.1 Grayia smithii | reverse complement strand
AGCCTCCGGGTACACCTCAAGGGCAGCCCCATGTAGAGGGAGTTGCAGTAGTCTAGGCGCGAGACAACCAGCGCTTGTAAAGACTTTCTTCTATTTCACTACTATGGCATATTTTGTAATCTTCTCTTACTAAGGGCAGTTCAATTCCAACTTCTGATTATTTTTTTTTCTTCAGGTTATTCCAGAATCTGAATCCATGAGCAGAGTGACCCAAAAATCAAACACTCATAGATGGAAACTTAATCATCATAACAATTAAGAGTTTGAATAAAGAACGGAAAAAAGTGAGCTTTGAACTTAGGCCCCACAAACTCAATAGTGAGCCTTATTTTTATTTTTAACCCATTTGTTTCAATCCTTCCCTATAAGATGATAAACTACTCTCTATCCTAGGATATTTTCGTAAAATAATCTAGAAAAACTGCAAGCAATTTGTTCACTGTTTGTGAAAAAGAAGCAACAGCTAAACTTTACACAAGTAAATGGTTATTAAATCAGACAACTCAAAGGTACCAATTTTAATCGCTTGGTTGTGAATCACGGATTCTTTTTTTGACTTTAATATCTGAATATTTAATATCTGAAAGTGATATCTTAAATTTAAAAGAAGCTTAATCTGAGAAAAATCTTTCTTTCATCAGGGTAAGTATTTTTTGGTTCTTTCATACATTTTTTATTCTTTTAATATTCTATTCCATTTTAATCAACTATTCCTACTGTTTTATATTGGCCTTTTGTTTCTGAGCTCTTCTGAGAGTCTATTGAACTAGAATAGGATCATAGAATCATGAGTTGGAAGCAGTGGCGGGTTGCCCCCGGTTCGGTCCGGTTCGCGCGAATAGGTAGCAGTGACGCTGTGACGTCACCGAACCGGTTCGCAGCGACCCGGGCCCACCCGCGCGCCCCAACTCACCTTTTTTTTTGAAAAATTGTCGAAATTAGCTCTCTGCGCATGCGCAGAGCACTTTTTCGGCAATTTTTCACAAATTAAAGTTTCTGCACATGCGCGGTAGCACGGTTTACGCACGCATGCTTGCTTTGCTCGCGCGCGTGCGCAAATTTCATGCGCATGCACGCGCGTGCACGAAGAGAACCGGTAGCGAAGGTGGGTAGAACCCACCCCTGGTTGGAAGTGACCTCAGAGATCTAGTCCTACCCCTTGCTAATGATGGGAACTTTATATCATCCCAGTTATATTGTTGTCCCAGTCAAATGATTGTTCCATCTATTGTCCAGCACCCACAATTCTGGGAAGCAAGCTATTCAATTGATTAATTGTACTCACTGTCACAAAAGTTCTCATTTCTAAATTGGATCTTTCTTTATCAAACTTCCAACCATTTCTTCTTGTCTTGCCCTCTGGTGCTTTGGAGAATAAGTTAATTCCTTCTTCTCTGTGATAGCTCTGAAGAATTGGAAGGCAGCTATCATGTTCCCCTAACCCTTCTTTTTGATAGGCTAGACATAGCCAGCTCCTGCAACCATTCATCATACGATTTAGGCTACAGACCCGTTATCATCTTTGTTGCTGTTCTCTACACACTTTCCAGGGTTTCAACATCTTTTTTATGTCGTGGTGACCAGAATTGGCATAGCAGAGTATAAATATTGAAGGAAAGGGGGTGGGGGAAAGTGAATAATAAATTCAGTGTTGACAAGCATAGTTGTTTAAATAAAAGCCTAAAATTATAATACCGATAAGTGTTTAGGGTACATGACATATGAGGCAATTTACAAGACATGCTCTAAATAGGAGTTTGACTTATATGATTCTCAAAGCAACTTGTATCTTCTTTTCAGAAGAATAGACATGTTATCTTTTGAAATGCTACACTCATTTTGTCTTCTGTGGTGCAAGACTTACTAAATTTTACCACCTGATAATATATGAGATAAAACAAATTTTACTCCACAAAGGTCCACATCATGATTAATTTGCCAATATTGTGGAATCTTAGAGAGTCCCTTTCACTGCATCTTCCATTATCTCTTTGGGCTTACTACAGGTACTTCTCGAATTACAACTGTAATTGAGCCTGGCAATTATGGTTATAAGTTGTGACATTCATAAAGCAGGTCATCGTGTGACTAGACTCAATTTTATAACCTTTTTGCAATGATTGTTAAGTGTAAAAAAAACCCTTTGTTTGCTATGGGGCAGTTTTTTTCCAGAAACCAGAAGTTAAACATCAATAAATTCTGGTTTCTGGGAAAATGTAAGCAGCAAAAACATAACTGCAGGGTCCTGCAAATTTCTGTAAATGCAGGCCAGTTGCCAAATGCCCAAAATATGGTCAAGTGCCTTGGGCAGGGAGGGGCGGGGCAGATATCATAACTTCAGAACTTGGAGTAAGTGGCTTTTGGGGAGTCACAGTGGACTTTGAATGTCATTGAGTGACCAGTCATAAATTGAGGACTACTGTGCAATACTGTTTTGCATAATATTGCATATATGAAGCATGAAAATGGTCCTTATAAAAGTGACCTGCCTACTTGCATGCATTTTTAAAGAGGTCTCGCTCATTTTTCTGAATATAGCTGTTGCATTTTATTACCTCCCTTTAAATCTCATTATTTGTTTCTGTGTTTTGCATAATATTGTTTAACACCAAACTTAACACAATGAATTAGACAGGATCAAATTTATAGTACATAAAAGCTGCAGGAAGTAAATAGTTCTGTGTGGATAAGTTGCCTTAGGTCATGAAGACAAAATTCTGTACTTTCTTTCATAAACTTATTAGGGATGTGGTTGATCAAGTTTTGTCTACCAAACTGTTTGTTTAGGAGGCAGCTACCAGTATAAAAAAACCTCTGGCTTTTTTGGACAGTTGCCTCTGACCAATTAACCATAAAGAGTCATCATTATTCTTTAAGCAGGAAATTTCTCTTTCTAAGGAGAAGGAAACATTATGTCCAAAGAATTCACCAGTTCAGAATAGAGAATATCTTATCTAACACATTACATTTCTATGAAGCCCCACACATTTGGCAGATCAGTTTGAAGTAATGACCAGATAGTTTAAAAACTATTACTACGCATGGAAAATTATATCCAATCTGCTTCTCCTGCAATTAGTATATTTGCAACTAATTTTAAGAGAAAATTAGTTTTAATTTAAGAGAAAAAGGATTACACAAAAGTGTGAAAAACTGACATATAATTATGGCTAAATTGGTCATAGGATATAGAAGTAATGGGATCCTGCACAGCTGATCATTATCTTTCCTTTGCTCTTTTTTTATCCTTGTGTTTCAATTGTATATGTCACATTAGCATCAGTGATTGTTTGCAACACCACTAAAAAAGATATACATTCCATCCAGGGGTGGGTTCTACTTACCTTTGCTACCGGTTCTGTAGGTGCACGTGCTTTGTGCGTGGTTGGAGCGCGCGTTCGGCGCATGCGTACCAAACGGGTGCTCCTGTGCATGCGCAGCTTTTTTAAGCAAAAAAAGCTCAAAAAAAGCTTCCTGCGCATGCACGCAAGCGCGCTCTGCGTGCTGCGCGAAGGGACAGGTAAGTACGGGCATGGCGGGGCTTTGGTCCGGGACTGTTAGAACCAGTTTGATGATGTCACAGCATCACCGCTACCTATTCTACAGAACCGGACCGAACCAGGAGCAACCCACCACTGATTCCACCCATTTTTAAAATTTTTAAAAACCCTCTTAATTCCAAAGAAAAGTACCAAGGATTTTTAAAAGATAAATAAAGCATCCTTGAAAGAAGATACCCAAGATGCTAAACTTTCTTATATTGCTTAGATAATCAATTTGTAAAAAATAAGTTTCCATTTATAAAATACAATTACTGTGCAGTACTGTTCAGGTAGATAAATTGAATCAAGTCTTCTCACTAAAATCAGGTGCTGTTATCTTAGGAAAATAACACATAGAAAGATAGCATTAGGAGTTAACAAGAATCGTAAATGAATCAGTTCCTCATTTTAGATGCCATTAGATCTACATAAAATGCTTTGTTCACAGTAGAGAAAACCTGCCTTGTCTTTAAAGACAGGAAGACCATCTCAGGTGGAATTTTTAAATTTGTAGGTCCGTAAGAGAATCATCAATTACTCAAGTGCCTAGGTTTCTCCATTTGAGATTTCATAATCGAAACCAGAATCTCTATCAACATGTTGCAACTATCTAAACTTTCTAAGTTTAAACAGCACTGATTCACAGAGACTTCCTTAATATTCATTATATATATTTATGGTCCAGGATTCATTTCAGATATCTAGAAAAGTGTCTTAATTTTTTTTAAAAAAATAGCTCTTTAACATCATGTCACTGATCCTACCTGTTATATATACCTTAATTTTATTTATTTTAAATGAAAACATACTTCAAAATCCTTCAGCAACAGTGTTCCAGACTTTCCCAAAATAAGCCTTCAAATGGCATCAATTAGCATACATTGCATGGGGGCAATCCAGAACATTTAGTAGCACTAAAACTGTTATTCCTTGGCATTTTTCCAGAATAAACTGTAATGCCACAACTGTATTAGACCTATTTATAAGCCATTGTATTCAACCAAGGTAACTTAATTTCATATCAAAGCTCCAGCTTTTCTAAGATATGTATTTGTGCCTATGCTACTATGTATATTTCCAACTCATCCATAAAAAAGCAGACTGAATTCATTACATTATATAGTTACTTGTTTTTATGGCTTTGTACATTGATGAAATCTAGCTAGATTCAATAAGCTATGTTTCATAGTTGTATATAACATGGAAATCCAACTAGTTGCAGCTTACTTTGTATGAACTCAACCTCTATAGCTGGATAATCATGGAATGTTTTGCCCATTCACAATTCATCAAGCTGCTTTTAAGGTAATCTGAAAAAAATTATTGTTTCCACTAACAAGTCTTATTAGTCTGCTAAGGGTCCCGGAGGAACAAGGTTAATCATACACTACAGTTTAGAAGGGATGTTGCAATGTTTATTGTGTTAGCCTTATGTTTTCTTCTTCTTGCATATACTGTATACAAGTCATTTCGGAGGGCTTTTGGTTCTAAGCAGTTTGAGACTATTAAAATAAACCACTGGCAATGATGAATAAAATCATTACTTATTGCACTTTTGAACCTAACTTCAGAATTCAAGTATGGAGATAAAAATTAAAATATTTGAAAATTATTCACAATTTAATATATTAAATAATATTAATATATTCAGTTTAAAAAAGTAAATATTTGAAAACTAGCATTGCATAATAGGTAAAGTTGTGCCCTTTTCAATTTAGTATATTAAAATTTAGAGAGTTCTAGTCCCAATACAATTTGGGATAGGAAGGACAGTGAACTATCTAAAATGGAACTATCATTAGCACTATACCTATCTCACTTTTTAGAATTACTGTGCATATTTTTTACAGGCCTACTTTATGATCCAACAGCTTCCTGCTATTAACATTTAATCAGAATGCTCCTTTAAGTAGTCTAAATCTGGACTACGTATCACATGACTCACTAAAATAAATATATTGTGGGAAACAAGCATATGAAAGGCATGTATTCTACCAACTGCTACATTTGAACAAGGCTGAACCATGTTTGCACAGTTGATCAGCGTCTATATGCTTTTGCTTGGATGAAAGAAACTGCAGTCAGAAAGACATTTGGGCACAGGTTCCATTATGTTTCAATGCAATTATTACATAAAACTACCCAAGATGAAAGTACACTTTTCTAAACTTTTAAGAATTTAAGAACCTGTATGAAATTGCAAAAATGATCAACAGATTAAATGTTTTTGATGGATTGAATGCACAATAAAACAGTCACAAATCCTTTATTACATTTTGCTAGAGAACTGATTATAAACTACAAGAGGTGCTGAATTCAAATATCACAATTTTATATTACATTGTTATTTTAGATCATTGAAGACTGATATATTGTATTGTTCCTTGTGAATTTTCTCTATGACCACTTTTGTAAGAATGTAACTTAAGCAACACCTGTCACACTCACCATAGGAAGTGTACACTACCAAAAGATTTGATCTTCCAGCTCAAAACCTGGATTCAGTCTATTATTCCCAAGCATGCTTTAGTGCAAATGCATTTGCTATCAACTGTGTATTTATCAGAGGGCTTTTATAAAGGAACTGTCTATTGAATTTTATATATGAATTAATTATGCCTCTTTTTTGATACTATTTGTTTAAATTTGAGAACCAGTTTGGTGTAGTGCAGGGGTGTCAAACGTAAGGCCCAGGGATGAATCTGGCCCCCAGGGTGCTTAGATCTGGCCTATGGGGCCACCCTGGAAATAGCAAAGGCATGTTGTGCCTTTGCCAGCAAAAATGGAGCTTGGGATGGCCACGTGCAGCACTCCTAGGCTCCCTTTTCAGCCACAAAAGCCTCCGGCAGCCCTCTGCCAGCGAAAATAGAGCAGGGAGGCAGGAGGCAGAGGGCTGCAGGAGGCTGTTGCGGCCAGAGGGTCTTGGGGAGGGCATCCATGCCCGTCCTGCAGCTCCATTTTTGCTGACAGAGGGCTAGCAAAACAAACTAAAAACAAAGCTAAAAGAGAAATGTTTCCCTTTTGCATTTGAGCAGCCAAGGAAAGGAAAAAGAGAGATGGAAGAAAAAGAAAAAGATGGGAAGAGAGCAAGGAAGGAAAAATAAGGAAAGAGAAAGGAAGAAGAAAAGAGAATGAACAGGGAAGGAAAAAGAAAAGGAAAGGAGGGAGGGAGGAAGATAATGAGCAGGAGGGAGGTGCCCCCTCCCACAGGTGCCCCCAATGAGTGGTCAAGCTGGCCACGCCCCCATGGTCAAACATAATACTGATTTGGCAGTCAATGAAATCAAGTTTGAAACCCCTGGTGTAGTGGTTAAGACACCAGACTAGAAAGTGAGTGATCATGAGTTCCCACCTTAGCCAGAAAAGCCAGCTGGGGGACTGTGGGTCAGTCACTCTCGTTCAACCCAACTTACCTCACAGGGTTGTTGCTGTGGGGAAAAGAGGAAGAGGAGGCTCTTTTGGATATGTTTGCTGCCTTTATTTATTTGTAAAAATAATGAAAACAGATTCAAATAAATATTTATTTTATTTAAATAAATAAATTTATTTATTTATTTTATTTAAATAAATAATTTATTTCATTTTTATTAATGGGCGCTTTTATTAAAAGTAGAAAATCAGGAAGAGCTGGTCTAATAACTTAGGTGTTAAATATAATTTTTTACCACAACACATTACATATGAACTTTTAAAAGTCCTCAGTGTTCACAACTAAGAGGTTAAAATCGATTACCTGTTATTAGTTAAGTAATTAAGAAGCACATTCAATGCAGCATAATCATTTAATTCAGAAACATATAGTACACCAAAGATTTCTAAGTAGGTTTATTGCTGCAAAATCTTCCCAAGCCATTACACAACTAATCAATGCTATAACAATTTCAAATTTAATAAAGGTTTATATTCAAAGGCAATATTAAACTTCAGTCATTTAGTAGCTCCAATATACACAATCACTAAGACAACTTGAAATTAACTATTTACAGCATTTTGTCAAACATTCTCTTTGAAACTTATATCAAAGAGGATATGTAAATAACACCCAGATGCTGTGCTATTTAAAATACCAGAAACTAAAAGGCCAAGTTTCAAAAGAACAAAGTTTTTGTTTAAACACAGGAATATACTTAGTGCTTTTATATAACCACTAAAGTGCCACTTTCCCATAAGAGTTGCTTTCTGCCTTTCCATCCTACTTTGTTGAAAGCAGCTGGCAGTGACGTGTCCACCTGAATTTCAGGAGCTCTGTGTTAACTCCTTGGCTGCTGCAGCCCCTGAAGAGAAAGTTCTGTAGTGCACTGACTTCTATCATAATCAGAGTCAAAGTGTCACAGAACTTTCTTTCCAGGAGCCAAAACTTTTTCAACTAAAGGAGCTTCATCAGCTGCAAGGCAAGGCATTCATTTCTTGTCCACTGCAACAGAAATAAAAGGGGGGGAAAGCATATATTATTCAGAAAGGAAAGCACACAAACTGATATTTTTAAAGAAAGCAAATCATTTGAGCAGTCCCAGTTTCCAGCTTATGTGTACTCCACCTTTGGACCAAAAATAGCAGCCAAATTATTGCAATCAGACAATTATTCCCAGCTGGGTTCCTTAAAAACTGCTGGTTTAGGCTCAGGTATGTTCCAGTCAGCTGCTACATAAAATGCCCCGACAGATTTCCGCATTAGTAACTGAGGGCATGATGAAAGCAAAAACTAGCACCCATATGCTCTTGTCTAGGGAACAGAGTTTACTTCAAGAAGAAGGTACTAGTTATGTGAAAGATCCCATTAGGCCACGTAGGCATATACCACGGAGACAAAAGTACACAACACCTAAAGAATACCTATGCCTTCTTTCGCCTCTCTACTATAAGCTTCGAAAATCGAAACTAACTCTAGAAAGCAAAACCGGTAATCAAATCAAGAAACGGTAAGTCCACCTGCTTCTCTCTATACACCGATCCAGATGTAAAGGAGAGAAGGGGATCCCTTGCATCCAGGAACCGACCTGCTCCTATCCCCATCCCAAATGATCTTAAGCATGCCGACTCCGAGGCGACAATGGGAGCGTTGCCTGCAAAAAAACGCATCGTCGCAGGAGGCAAGCCCACCACGCTGTACAATAGGGGATGGTGGGTGGTGGAGGAAAAGGAACTCACCCACTTCGCCTCCTTGGCACCTGGAGCAACCAGGACGCCCAATGCAACAGGTCCGTGCAGTGCCTTCTACAACTGTTCTTGCTGCAGCAGCGCTCGCCTTTCCCTGCAGAAAGAGAAATAGGAAGAGCCCGGTGGGTGATTCGGACTTCTCGCGGCGGTGCCGCAACCGCCTCTTCCGATCCGTGGTTGCAACAGCGACTGCTGCTACGGCAACGGAGCGGCAGCTAAGCAGTGCCCCTCCGGCCGTCGCGTTCGCCGTCATTGCCCATTCCTTCTTCGCGCTCCCTCTCCGTTGCACTGCTTCCTCCGTCCGCCTGCTCGCAAATGCCCGGTTCCCGCGAGCTCCGCTCCATTTTGACTTTTGCCGACGTGGAAATTTTGGGTTTGGAGACGAGCTGCGCTCTTATTGGCTGGCGGAGAGCGGGGTCGGAGGTCATGGTTGCTGTAGCTGCTCCGCGCCAAGGAGTCTATATCTTTTTTATCTATCTCAGACAGTGGAAAGAAAGGGGCGGTACAGGAACCGGAGCCCCGAGATCACGCTGACCCGATCAAGGCTGAATGAGGTGCGAGTGGGAGGCAGCACCTGTGCGAGCTATGAGCGCGCCCCCGCCCACTCAGCTATTCCGCTGCCCCACCGGGAGAGCTGGCGGGAGGTGGGTGGGGGGAGGCAAGGACGATGTGATGTGGGTGGCCGGAGAGCGCGCTTTAAGCTGTCCTGGGGACCCTGCAGGGAGAATCGGAGAAGCAGCACTGCTGGAATGATGTGGGGCGAGAAATGGCAGACAACTCACTTTGGGGCGAAGGGAGTAGGAGAGGCTGTGGGTGCGGCAAGATAAGCCAAGTGGCCAGAGAAGAGATGAAAGCAAGGTACCAAAAAAGGTCACCTTATGCCAGGATTTGGGGATCTAGGTGCTATCTAGATGTCTTGGTGGACAATCACTTAAGTATTAAGACAGCAGTGTGCTGCACTTGCCACAAGCAGGTAACAAAATCAATGCAAAATTAGAGCCTACTGTAATACACAAAAAACACTCCCCTACTGTCAGTCCTAAGTCCCCATAGAATCTCTGCCACCAGAATTCCCCTTGACTATTAGAACTTCTATTTTGGGGGGCACACTCAAAAAGGGAAGGACAACATAGATCCAATGAAGTTCTTGGCCCAGATGACTACATAAAGTGCACACATGGGCTAGGACTAGGTGCTGATGACATATCCTTACACCAGAAGAATCTGATTTTAGTATAACCTATTGTGAAAATGTGACATTAGTACACTATGGTTTGGGCCTCTGTTATACAACATCAGCCAACTGGCTTATAAGACAAATCTTGACTTAGTTTTGTATGTCAGCCTACAAAATGTGTTTTCTTTTCTCTTATTTACGAGGGTGTAGTTTTAATCTTTCCAATTTTTTGGAATGCAGTACAGTTTGTTCTTAAGCATTTTATTTATTTACAATGCTTTGTCTCTATTTGCAACTCCATCTCTTAAGTTTCAAGATACCTCACCTGTAAGTACAGGAAGTCCTTGATTTATGACAATTGAACCCAAAATTTCTGTTGCTAAGTGAGACAGTTGTTAAGTGAGTTTTGCCCCATTTTGTGACCTTTCTTGCCACAGTTAAGTGAATAACTATAGATTATAACTGTTAACTGTTAAGTGAAACTGGTTCCCCCCTTGACTTTGCTTATCAGAAGGTCACAAAAGGGGATCATGTGACCCTGGGGCACTGCAACTATCATAAACATGAACCAGTTGTCAAGCATACAAATGTAAATCATCTGACCATGGGGATGCTGCAATGGTCATTAGTGTGATACATGGTCATAAATCACTTTTTTCAGTGCCATTGTAACTCCAAAAGGTCATTAAATAAACTGTTGTACTTGAGGAATGCCTGTATTCTAGGAGGAAATCAGTATATTCTGATCCCTAGGAATGGATCATAGGTTGCTACTTGTGTTGAGACTATTTTACAGAATTAAGGATCCTTTCCTTATTCCCCATAGCCAAATTTCCTTCTTGACAACTGTGTGTAGCAGACAAATCACAGATCCAGATTGCAAACAATAAGTAGTTCAATTTTTGCTTAACATGTTGTATGAATCCTTCACCACAATTGTAAAACATGGTGTATGAACATTATTCTTTATTCAATAAAGAGTCAGTTTGCCTTAAAGCACCAAGCTAGAAACTGGGAGACCATGAGTTCTAGTCCTGCCTTGCGCATAAAAATCAGCTGAGTGATTTTGAGCCAATCACTTTTTTAAATTTCAAATCTTTATTGTCAGTGCACAACATACGTACAATGAGATTGGCTAAGTTCTCTCAGTGACCACCCCCCCACAACACAATACAACTCACAGTGAAGACAGAAAATCCCTTACCCAATAAATCATATTAACAAAACACCCAGTCCTATTGCACCAGTGTGAACATGTTACACATTGAGCCGATCCTGCAAGTCCATTGTACTATGTAGTTAGGGTGTTATTTCGCATTCAGGAGTCTGACAACCCACGGATAAAAACTGTTCTTCAGCCTGTTTGTGTGGCTGGCTGTGCTTCTATATCTCCTTCCCAATGGTAGGAGGATAAAGAAGTAATGATTAGGGTGAGGGTCTCCCTGAGAATTTTCCTCACTCTTTTGCGAGAATGTTCTTCTGCGCATGCGCAGCAATGGCGGATCTCCTTTGAATGCAGCTGGCATTAGGGGGTGCTTTGGCCCGCTTTAGGGGTACTACGGAGCCTTCTGACATCTTTTGGCCCCGGCTCTTGCATTATGAAGCCCGCCAGGTCTTTTGAGCTCCGGACGATCCAACCTGGGGAGAAGGTGACCAGAAGATCGGACCGCCGCAAGAAGGACGGTTCAGGCCTGGGCCGCCGCAGCCAGGCTTTTCTTGCCCTTGGCGTTGTTCTGCTTTCTCTGTTGTCAGTGCTGGTCGGGCGGCGATCTGCGGCGATGGCGGTTCGGCTCGGCGGGCCTCTGTGGGTTCCCAGAGAGGTTTGGAGATCCCGGAGGTGGCTGGGGCAGGCCTGACGGCATAGCTGGCGATGGCGACAGCTGTGGCTGACGGGGCTGGTGTTGGCGAGCTGGCGGTGATGGCGGAGACGATGGCGGATGGCGGCCTGGCTGATTCTGGCAGCGTTTGGTGGTGGTTTATCATCATTGCGGGCCTCGGTCGACCACGGTTGCCTTGACCGGGATGCGGGGGACTCCTGGGGCGCTGGCTGGAACAGTTTGTCAGGCTAGCAGCTCCATGAAGACCTGGAGGCCTCCTGAAAAATCTTTGGGGCTAAGGTGAGTGGTTTGCACCCGGAAGACTGAAGGGAAGGGAGAGCCTATGGGGACTGACTTTTCCATCTTCCTCCCCTTGGCGTATCCCCCCCTTCCTTTTTGGTTTTATCACTGCTACTCCTGGTTTTAAGGGACTATGGTCCTCCTGATTGCCCCTTTTACCCTTCTTGTTTGAATTGCACCGTCTTCTCCCTTTAGTTGCCTTTAACCTTCATATTCCATCAATGCAAGTCTGTAAGGTCGGGACTGTGGTCTGGCCCGAACAGTAGAGTCCGGTTCACTGCTGCTGTTTCACTGAAGAGTGAAGGTTCCAACTACCCCACCGTCCTTATCTTCTGACTGGCTGTCGTGAGAGAGCGGCCGTTGGATGTTTTATCTTCTGACTGGCCGTCGTGAGAGGGCGGCCGTTGGTGTTTTTCTTTTTTCTTTTTTTTAATTCCATTTATACCCCGCCCTTCTCCGGAGACTCAGGGCGGCTTACAACTTTTTTTTTGAGCACAACT
>JANHFM010006024.1:251276-264933 GCA_032468115.1 Grayia smithii | reverse complement strand
ACTACTGCAACTCCCTCTACATGGGGCTGCCCTTGAGGTGTACCCAGAGGCTCCAGTTAGTCCAGAATGCAGCCGCGTGGGTAGTTACGGGGGCTTTCTGTTACTCCTGTGTGACACCTCTCCTGCGAGGGCTGCACTGGCTACCGGTGGCTCTCCGGATCCGCTTCAAGGTGCTGGTATTAACCTATAAAGCCCTACATGGATCGGCCCAGGGTACTTGCAGGACCACCTTCTGCCTTCATCCCACCACCCAGTGCACTCACACAGGGCTGCGCTCCTCAGGGTACCATCTGCCAGGCAGTGTCGACGGGTGGTGCCCAGAGCGAGGGCGTTCTCTGTGGGTGCACCGACACTCTGGAACAAACTTCCCACCGACCTCCGGACTGTCCCTGACCTCTGCTCCTTCCGTCACGATCTGAAGACATGGCTTTTCGATCAAATTGGCTGATGCGATGGGATTTTTAAGTATTTTAATTTTAATTTTTAACTTTATATTGTTTTAATATTATGGTCTATTATTGCATTTATTTTAATATTCTTTTTTAGATTATTTATTTTTGTTTTTTAAATTTGTGAGCCGCCCCGAGTCCTTCGGGAGAAAGGGCAGCATATAAATGCAATAAAATAAATAAATCTTCTAAGGCAGCGAGCCCTAGTGATCTCATTTAGTGGTATTGGGACAGCCCATGATGTTTTGTGCTGTGCTCACCACCCTCTGTAATAGATTTTAATCCAATCCACCTCATAAGTTTGTGAGGAAAATAGAGGAAAATGTGTTAGGTACTTTTACCATCTTGAGTTATTTAGAAAAGTAATAAAGGTGGGATATAAATAAACTGCAGTTAAAATATGACATAGCACCGTGCAAAAATAATCAACACTAGACTTCTCCTCTCCAATAGTAGATCTAAAAAGGTAGCTTTGGCAGAAAGGTTAGCTGGCAGTTCTGCTGCTCTTAAGTTGCATCATTGCTGAAATCTTACAATTTTTGGTCAGAGAAAAATGAGCAAAACACCCTGATGTCTTTACTGCTGGTAATATCAGCAATTCCTTAAACCCACATCTGGCTTGTTTGCTTAAAAAGTGCTTAATTAGAACATAACTCTTAATAAATAAAAGATTGTTTACAGAAAATAAGACATGTGCAATGTACTTCTGGATTTTATCTAACTTCCAATTAGGCACAATATTCTTGTTAAAAAAATGATACACTTTATATAGATAGAGACATTATTGTGTCTCTTCATTGTTAAAAAGGAAGATAGAAAATTAGAAGGTATAGAGAATATTATCTGGAAACTTAAAGAGACTAAAGAATGCTATTTCATGTAAAAGAAAATTCAGAAGAAAAGTCAGTACCAATTACTGTGCTGATTAGTGTTTGTAGCCATAAAACAGTAAAGGTAGACTATTTATTATTTATTAAATTTATGCCCAATTCAAAAATTGCAAACCTAGGCAGCTAACATTGGATTAAAACCACATAACAAAACAGCTAATAAATAGAAAACTGGAGAGAAGCAACAAGAAATTACTAAGATCAGAATGTACAGGTAGTTATCAACTTACAACAGTTCATTTAGTGACAGTTCGAAGTTATGACATTTTAAAAAGTGACATGACAATTTTTCACTTTTATGACCATTGCAGCAGTGGTGGGTTGCTCCTGGTTCGGTCCGGTTCGCGCAAATAGGTAGCAACGCCGTGATGTCACCGAACCGGTTTGCAGCGTCCCGGACCCGGGCCCACCCGCGTGCCCAAACTCACCTTTTTTTTCCAAAAACCCGGAAATTAGCATTCTGCGCATGCGCAGAGCGATTTTTTGGCGATTTTTTTTCAGAAAAAGTTTCTGCGCATGCGTGGTAGTGCGCTTTAGGTGCGCATGTGCGCAAATTGCACATGCGCACATGCACGAAGAGAACCGGTAGTAAAGGTAGGTAGAACCCACCCCGCATTGCAGCATTCCCATGGTCATGTGATTTTTTCATTCAGATGCTTGACAACTGACTCACAAGGCAGTTGCAGTGTCCCGGAGTCATGTGATCAACTTGTGCGACCTTCTGACAAGCAAAGTCAATGGGGAAACCAGATCCTCTTAACAATCATGTTATTAATTTAAGAACTGCAGTGATTCGCTTAATAAATGTGTCAAGAAAAGTCATAAAATGGAGCAAAACTCACTTAACATATTTCTCACTTAGCAACATAAATTTTGTGCTCCATTGTGATTGTTATTTGTACCTGTACTCTCATTCCAAAGGCCATTTACCAGAAAGTCTCATCCAATGTCCTAGGACCTAGCCCATACCCAGGTTTTTAAAGTATTTTTAAAAATGTGGGAACCATCCAAATTTCAGCAGTCATATTCTTTCAAAGGGCAGGCACTGCCACAGAGAAGGCATTCCTGGTTCCTATTAGATGACTTTGTTTTATAGAGAGAGCCTAAACCATGCCCACTTTGTTGGGTGTTGTGGGACAGGTAAGTACATTTAGAGTTCTGCAGTCCTGCAAATAATAAAATACTATGCAATGAATGGTTTTACAAGTGATAACCAGCACCCTGAATTGCATCCAGAAGCTAACAGAAAGCCAGTGCAGCTTTCTGTTCATAAAGAATAGTGGTTCTTTCTTTTCGTGTTCACAAAGAATAGTGGTGTTCACAAAGAGAGTAGATAGATGCATCATCCCAGGTCTCACCAAAGATCATCTAAAAGTGTGATCAATGCTGATCCAAGTGAAAAGCATCTAGAAAATCTTCTTCCTTCAGGACCCTCTGGATATCAAAACTGACTACCTTCTCAATAAAAAAGATAAAGTTGTCCAGTTGTGTCTGACCTTAGGGGTTGGTGCTCTTCTCCGTTTCCTAGCTGAGGGACACAGCATTATCCAAAGATGCTTTCATGGTCATGTGGCCTGCATGATATGCCGAGGGGCATGGAGTGCTGTTACCTTTCTACCAGAGATGTAATTACTTCCCTTTGCATATTTTCGAACTGCTAGGTGGCAGGGCTAGAATGGAAGTCACCTGGTCACAATACTCTTGGATCTCAAGCTGCTAAACTTCTGGTCAAGCATCTTAACCACAAGGTCACTGTCCTTTACTATCTGGTCAGCCCAGCATCTTAACCACTAGGTCACTATGTCTTTTACCTTCTCAGTAACCTTCCTCATAAAGGAACACAGGATAAACTCTATTTCATTGTCTGTAGAATTGATTCAGGCAATTACTTACTGAGTAACTACCTGTTTAAAAGTCAACAGAACTACTCATCAAGATTCCATTCACCACCACCTGAGTCCAGCTAATTGTAATACATGGGTGGTCACAGTTACTTCAAGGATTCTATCCATTTCCTTAGGGTCAACAGGCTTGAACTCTTCTAGATAATCAAGACAAACTGTGTCTTAGTCATTTCCAAAAAACTGCTGTCAGAATCCAAATCAAAATTAATCTGAGTGACTTTATTCAACAGATGTCTTCAATAGTTTTCATCATAATCTTGCAAATGTTCCATTAGGCCCATTCTTACCCAAGAGGGATCAAGTCAACTTGAACAGAACCACTGGCTGGCTACCTGTGGCAACAATAAAAATGATTTTTTATATTTTTTTTGTTCTGATTTCATTAGGTTAAATTGTTAATAATTTTTTAAACTATAGTTAATTGGATTCTTCCTTTGTTTTCCTTCAGCAGGACACTCTTCCACTATCTGGGGTTCCTTTGAAAACCAAGGAACTCTCTGGGATCTACAAAAACAGCAAATTCACACAAATATGGTCCAATCCAAGACCCCAGTCTCCTCTTTTCAAGCAGTACCTGGGGCCTTGACTGAACCATGCATCAGAGCCTTAGAAACAAGCCAAGTTATACATGGAACTCAGTGGGGGTTCATTAGGGACATGTGATGGACCAATCAAGGAAGTTCTCCCTGTGGTAGTGTGAGGCCACAGGGAGCTCCAAGGCTATTAAAGTGTGAACTGACCATGACCAGGATTCCTTCAGGACTAGATCACATCCCTGTCCCAAGACAAAAACAAGAATTTATGTGTGACTGCTGCTGTCTTCAGTAATGTAGGTCAGGCTTATGTTTGCCATGGCCTGACCTACATGACTCCTAGACTGCCTTAGACTCATATTCCAGGAAGGCAGATTAAAGTCATCCAATATAAATCCAAAGCCAACCCATTCATAGCATCAAGATCAACTAGGGAACTACTGTGTTGCAGGAAATATGCTATAGAGGCAGTAATTCCCTTCAGTCCCTAAAACTCAAAATTATGAAATTTTAATAAAACTCCCAATGAGCTGCTCTTGAAAACCACCAGAGTCTCTTGAAGAACTATAATGTCTCCACCATTTCTGAATTATGATTATGGCTGGTATCACAATAAAGTGAGAATTTCTTTATGTTAACTGAGTTTAGGTAATTGAATTGAATTGAATAGTCTATTTGGCCAAGTGTCATTAGACACTCAAGGAATTTGTCTCCAGTACAGAAGCACTCAAAGTACATGCAAAGCAACAGAGAAAATAATAATAATAACAATAACAACAACAATAAAAGGGAAGTAAGTAAGATAGTCAGGGCAAGCTTTCAGTAGATAATTTAAAAGGTCTTCAAAGTGATTTTTTATTTGATAAATATCTGTTTCTTCATTTAATAGTTCTTGTATTAAGAACTGATTTGTAACCATGCCCTAAAATAGTCTTTGTGCGCTTACTGTTGGGGTATGAGTATGAGTAGACATTCTAGTACAAAACAAAGCTTATATTATCACAGTTTCAGCTTTCTAAGGCCTTGGTTCCTTTTGTTATTCTAGTTTCTCGCTCAGACCATCATCAAAATTATTTTTAGCCGAATTCAAAGTTCCTGGTCAATGCCATTCTCTCATACCAAATTGTATTGTATCTCCTTAATCTTATTCATTTTATAACTTTCAGACAGATGCTAAAGTTGTAGTTGTCTATGGAGATTCTCAGTCACCCAGGTCATGGTTGTGCCAAAAGTGCTTTTTCACGAGACAACTGGAGTTTCTGGCTTTTCGTTGAAGACAATTCGCTTGTCATTCAAAAAGCTTCTTCAGCTCTGACAGTCATCCTGAACACAGATAACTATAAGACCAAGGTGAGCAATCTTCTGAAGGACACTGCTACATATGAAACTGAAGGGAGACCCCACCATTAGTTACAAGAAAATGGTCATTGATTTCTTGCAACACCTATTAAAAGACAATGCCATTGACAAGCCACAATATTACCATCTTTAGCCTGGGAAAATCACCCCATGCATATATGGTCTTCCCTCCACAAAGGGGGAATTCCACTAAGATCAATTGTCAGCGGCATCCACTCTGTCACCTACAACATTGCAAAACATCTAACCACCTTATTAGCTCCTCTAGTTGGCAACACCATTCATCACACCAACAACTCACAGGACTTTGCTAGCAAGGTTAGTTTCTTATGATGTGACTTCTCTCTTCACCTGCATTCGAACTACTGAAGTTGTCATGGTAGTGAAAAAATGATTGCTACAAGGCAGCATTTTAAATTACAGAACCTACTTCAATCCAGACCACATATGTGCCATGCTGGATGTCTGCTTGACAAGTATCTATTTTAAATACAATGTAGGTTTCTACAGACAGAAACACAGCTACGCCATGGGTTCACCTGTGTCCTCATTGTGGCCAATCTCTACATGGAAGAGGTAGAACCAAAGCCTTAGACTCCTTCACCGGAATTCCATCCATTCATTGGTATAGGCATGTGGACAATACTTGGGTCAACATCAAAACACAGGAATTGGAAACATTCACCAAACGCATCAATGCTGTGGACAGATACATCAAATTCACATGGGAAGATGTTAAGGAAAATAGTCTAGCCTTTCTGGACTGTGCGGTACATGTTAAGGAAGACAGAAGCCTGAACATTGAAGTTTATAGAAAACCCACCCACATAGATCAGTGTTTACATTTTGATTCCCACGACTCACTGGAACACAAAATGGTAGTCATCAGAATCCTACAGCACCAAACTGAAGGCCTGCCTACCAGCAAAGATAGAAAAGAAAAAGAACAAAAACTCATCAAGCAAGCCCTCAGAATGTGCGGATATCCCAAGTGGGCCTTCATCATATCTCAAAAAAGACCCTACAGGAGCTCCTCCATTATAGACAACAAAGAGAACAATAAATGAAGCAGTGTTATCATTTCAATGCAGGAATATCAGAAAAGCTCAGGAGGATCTTCAGCCAACATAACATATGTGCACACTTCAAACCCAAGAATACACTAAGGCAGAAGCTTGTCCACCCCAAAGATACAACACTCAGATATAAACTGAGCAATATGGTATATGCAGTACAATGCAGCAAGCTATGTGCAGATCTGTACATTGGGCAAATAAAACAACCACTTCATAAGCACATGGCACAACATAGGAGAACCAACACATCAGGACAAAATTCAGTATCCCATCTGCATTTAAAAGACACAGGCTTGAAGGCTTGAAGACAGTAAAGTCCACATTTTAGACAGAAGGCTGGTTTGAAAGAAGGGTCAAAGAGGCCATCTATGTCAAAATTGAGCAGCCTTCTCTCAACGGGGTGGGATATGACATCATCTATCTCCAGTCTACAACATCATCCTTTCAACAATTCCAAGAAGGCTCCACATCAATTTGCATCACTCAGGTGACTCTAATGACTCTGATGATAAATCTACAAGTGATCTTAATGACTCATTAAAAGAATGCAGGTGTACAAGGAGGATAAATCCTTCCATTTCCCATCATCCAGTCAGAGCTTAAGAAGCTTCTTTGATGAGAAGTGAAACATCTTCAAAGAAAAAACAAAGTCCATTTGCCTCTTGAAAAAGCACCTTTGGGATAAAGTTGTAGTTCTAAGTACAAATACCAGGAAATAAGTCCCATTGGAATCCATAAGACAAGAGAGTAGCACTGTTCTTACAATTTATCAAAATGGGACAACGAATAAACGACAAAGAATAAAAATGAAGAGATGTCATAGTATAAGCTTGTACGTTTTTAGCCAGAGATGGGTTATTTACTGCCCATTCTAGAATAGTCTGAAAATACCAGAGTGTACATTAAGTCAGACTAGTGTATATCAGACTCTGGCCTTCTCTTTCAAAATCATATGAAGCATGTAAAAAACAGTGAAAGTAATAGCAATATGTTTTTTTCTAAAATAGATTGTTATATTTCAGGAAACTGCTATATAGGTTTTGCATCAGTTTTCCACACCAGCAATCCTATCTGATTGCATGATGGTGAGTGTTTTCAGAGCACATGGTTACTTTTTTGTGGATTTTTCTATTTTTTTCCAAAACCAGATGATGGCTGTTTATCATTGAACATTGCTGTCTGCTAATTTGGGACAACCTGTTCTTTCATTAGTGGCAATTCTTATCTCATCCTTGGCTCCTAGAGTCAAGATAGTCATTTCCTAGTTCAGGGGTCTGCAACCTTAAACGCTCAAAGAGCCTTTTGGACCCGTTTCCCACAGAAAAGAAAACACTGGGAGTCACAAAACCCTTCCCATGCCTGATTATTTCTTGAGCAGCCACAAAACTAGCATATGTAGTTGAATTAAACGTTCTGTATTCTTCTGAAACTTTTCTTTTCTTGGATTTATCCATGGTTGGCCTACCGAGGGTTGAAAAGCTCAATAAATCACGTGCCAGTGGGTATCACACATTGGTGGTTGTGATGAATATTTTGAGTGATGGAGCCACAGCAGAGGGGTGAAAGAGCCACATGCGGCTCCAGAGCCGCAGTTTGCTGACCCCTGTCCTAGTTCCTCTCTCTTTGTATTTTTAGAAGGTATCTCTTCCTCTTCCCTTCCTATCAGTGCAGCAATATGCAGCCAAAGTGATAGTTATTGGGGGAAGTATTTGATCACAAATTTGCTCACATGTTTTTACTTTACTACCATTTTTGCAAAAAAAAAAAAAAGTTTTACTGCAGAAATATTTGTGTCACTGCAGCCAGAAAATTTTGCAGCCAGAAAACTTTGTTTGTGGGAACCACTTAAAAGTTTTTGCAAATGACCAAACATATACCATGTTAGACTATACAGTGGCTGCAAATACAGAGGTTGCAGGACAACATATTTAGAGGGCAATAGAATGGGGGAGGGTGATGTAAATTTACAATGGAAAAAGCAGCTACATTCAGCTAATAGCAAAGACTTTTCTATAGGTAATAGAATGCATGGCTGATATGCCACAGCATACTGTATGGAATAGGAGGGCCTTAAAAAAATTAAAAATCATCAAGTGAGCCTCATATTAACTTATCAATTAATTCCTGCTGCTTGATTTTTAAAACTGAAAGTAAGGAGATTGTCCTTAGAGTGCTGAAGAATCCCTGCCTCTAATCTAAATATTTGAAAAGTTAATAGCCATTAAAATAGTTACAGATTTAACTGTATTATATTTTTTCCCATGCAAATAGAAATGAAATGAAAATGGTGGTAAGCAAGAACCATAATGGCTTAAGGGATGAAGTATGAAAGCCCCTGGAAGCAAATCAGCAATCAATCACTAGCAGTGATTCTTCTTCATTGTGATCTTCCTCATATTGTATATAAAAAAGAAGGAAGTAGCAGAGCAGGGAGAGCACAGTTCTATGTTTATATAGGGAGGATAAAATATACATATGTTGAATGAAATGCTTGCCATAACTCCCAATTTAAAATACCAAGATATTTTATCTTGGTATTTGGTAATAGACAAAAGCATGATAATTATTAATTAGTAGAGTTAGCTGCAGCTTTATGCCATCAGACTATTTCTGATGAGGACATTGTCAGTTAAGAATTCATTCAAATATGATTCATTCCCTTCTGGAAATGACTCCTGATAAGACCTCCACCAGCCAGGGGATAATCCAGAACCATATTTTCCAGCCAGCCAGCCAGCCAGCCCACCAGCCAGCCAACCAGCTAAGCTACCAGGTGTGGCCCTGAATAGGGAAGGTTAAATAATCCTTTGTGTAAGGACAGATTTGACATCTTCTCACCATGGCTTCTCAGTACAGCGATCCAGAAGAAGCTGAGATTGATTTTGCACTGCATCCATACAAGGTCGGAGATTTGGTGGTTCTGAAATGGTCGGATGATTCCTCTCAGCACAGATGGAAAGGGCCTTTCAGAGTGAATTCGATCAACTACTTGTACCTGAAGGTGGATGGAGTGGAGAATTGGGTCCATCACAGTGAAGTGAGGAGATATGTTCCACCCCCTGAGGAAGAGGAGAAAAAGGAGTCGGAGTGACCAAGTGTCAAACTTCTGTACCAAGTTTTGATCTATCATTTTCCTTCTTTCTTTGACTATTATATAAAAGGCTAACGTGAAAGCAATTAGCATGCTCTCAAAAATACATACTTCTTTGTTGCTGCAATAATAGACAAGTAGATTGGCTAAAAAGAAGAAGAAGAAGAATTTAAATGGACTCTTAGTAGTTCAATAAAATATGTTTGCTATAACAATTGCAGAGTTAAATAAATGGTGTTACTTCACAATGTTGCTTGTTTTGTTGTGGTGTTGTATATTGTGTAATTAAGCTCCTGTGGTTTGTAAATCATAGTTTAAGTATAATTTGAATTCAGCCACTTGTTTATTTAACAAACTATAGTTAAGCGAAGCTCAGCTGTGCAGAGTGTAAACCAATTAGACTCAATGTTCTGTAGCAATATTCTTGCTTCTTGAATTATTAATGTTTTCTCAGTAGGGTGTTGTGAGTTTGTCACTCTCTCTTCCTTGTTTATAAGACTACAATTTCTGCAAATAATGGTTTCTTTATATGTTCTGGGGTATTTAACATGTTTCATGCCATGCACATTTAAACTAACATCATAGCAGATCTATTTTTATGGTAGGGCTCAAAAGATTACTTTTCTGGTTGAACTGGTTCTTTTAAAAAAACATCTTGAAATTATACATTTTTATGCCAAGCTTTCACAGAAAGTTTGCCCCCATATGCATATAATTACAATACTCTTTAATTCTATTAAAACATATTAATAATAATTTAACTTACTCAATGGTATGTTTGTATTTTCAACTTTTCAAACAACTTTTTATTTCTGTATGATAAGATGCTCATCCTGAAATTTCAGAACCATATGTGAATACCCCAAATTATAGGTGTGGCTGTATGTATTGTTACACAATTTTAATTTTTAATGTGATGGAGAGGGAAATTGTTCAGTATGGGAATGAGTAATCATTGTAGCTCCATTGGATTTTAATGTAAATGAAATATTATCAATTTAGGTTTTGTTCAATTTTTAATATAACAATTAAAATAGATTTAATTAATTTTTATAATGCAGTAACTGGATCTAAGTATAGCCCCTTTTGAAAGTAAAAGCCCCTATGAAATATTTATACTGAGATGACTGATACATTATCTTGTTTATGTTATAATCACATAATGTATCCTTTGTGTGACATCAGAATGTTGAGCCAGACTAGATATAACTTAAGCAGTGTCCATCTAATCAATTTTCCAACCACTTTTGGATTCACTTTGGTGGGGCTTGGTTTTTATCTGAAAAAGGTGGTAGCTTTTTACCTAGATTGAAACGTTCTCTTGAGCTTTCTAAAACAACAGTTTAACATTCTCTTCCGATGTTAGAGAACAAAAAGAATATTTGGTTTTGGGAATTGGAAAAAAAAATTGAAACTTATCAATCAAATGGAATTAATCAAATAGCTCCCATAATCTGTGTAAAAGGAAGCACAGGTTTAGGCACAGTATTATGAAGTCCACATTAAGCTGCTATTATTCATATTGCACTTCCCATCTACCACTGGAACCGCAGGTGAAAGAAGCTTATAGTGGGTAGTAGCTACAACATTGGACTAGGACTAGAGAGGCCATACAACCTCTGCTGTGGAAATATAATTTGGAGTTAATTTTTCTCAACTCAACTTCAGAAGTTTGCTGGGAATTAAAAGATGAGGAAAGGAATATATGTATGCTGCCTTGAGCTGAAAAAATATAAACACAACAATATTCAAAGTATTCAAAAGTCCAGTGTATTTTTTAACCGTTAGTATGGAAAAATGGAAGGACTGAAGGAGGAGAGGGGGAGAAGATTGCTTGGTTATTCAAGGAAGAGCCACAGAATTCAAGTCTTTCTCAAGCCCTTTTTTATTTTCCTTCCCTGAGTATTGCAGCAACAAAAGCACAGCTATCCTTATCCATGAGAAAAAATAAATCTAGGAAAAGGGCTACTCCTGTGTGATAATTACAGATTCTTTCTTATGACTGTAATTTCCCAAATTAAAATAACTGTGATTAAGATCATGAGAATAGTAATGATAGATCCTTCTTGGTAGCTTCTTCAGGGCAGGACCCACTTGAAAAAAATGCAAAGGAGCTCCCTCAGGCACACATGTATAAACAATTAACTAATAGCCTTCAGGTCTATTTTTTCAGGAACAACAAATTACTCAGGATGTTTATACCACATGTCACCATGAACTGACCTTGGTATATATGGGAATTACATTTTATTCGTTATTGTGGCTAATAGCTGTTGATGAGAAATACCTTGTATTATTTCTTTTTTCCACAAGTCACAGTAATTGTCACTATATTTAATTACATGATTCCCCACTCCTATGAATCTAAATTTATAGAAAAACATGGATTATGAATAAAGGGATAATTATCTTTTTCTGTTTTTGCAAGGGAGAATAAGAATGAACATAAGCTAAATAGTGACGTTGGGCCTGGAGTTTAATTTAGTTTCTTATATAAATTCAGAAGTAATGAACAAATGATAAACAAGACAACAAGTCTAATATTCATATTTATGACAAAGATCATGCATCTGTGATAGTTCATTTGTATAACCATGTGGCTTAGAGGATGTATATCTGTTATTTTTTAAAAAATGCTCTTTCCAATGCAACTGGAAAATATTGGTTTTTCAAAGTATTTCATTGTCATAAAATTATGTATAGCTCAAATTAATTGCAGCTTCCTACATGTGTACTTTAACAATAATCTTGGTAAAGATGGTTGTTTGTATTGGATGTCTGCTGCATTCTTGTATGATTATATCCATGTCATCAGTGAATTTCTTCCATTCAAAGGGCTTTGTTTGACTCCTACAGCCGTCTTCCTTTTCCTTTTCCTTTCCCCTCTTTCCTTTCCTTTCCTTCCTTTATGTTTTGCTTTTAGCTTCCCCATATGCATCCTTTTTATCCCATTCTTTCCATCCCAATCTTTGAGCATACACTTATATACAGTGTGGGTGAATTGGCTTTTATAGTGTAACTACTCTGCTATATACACTGGATATTGATTTCACTCTGTATGTGTGCAGTCCAAAAATCAATATTTCAGTAGACTGAATAGAATGTGTGCCAGTGTAATGGAGCTCTGCCTTCTAATGCTACATAAAGGGTCCTCATTCAAAGATTGAGGTCAATCACTAAATGGAAATGAATTTTCTTATTTTGTCCATTTCAGAGATAGCATAAGGATCAACATATCAGCTTAAAGTTGTGTTCTACAAAATATATCACAGAGTTCAAATTACAGAGCACAAATACATTTTTCAATACACTTGATTTTTTAAAAGAAAATTTTATTGCATTTAAATAATAACTCTCTTCCTTCATTTCATATATTTAATTTGCTCTGTTAAATTATTGAAAGATATGGCAGAAATGCAGAGAAAAATTCCATAATTTGACCACTGAAGTACAATTTTATGGCAATATAGTCAGAAGTAATTTTGGTTGAGTGCCAGGGCTGGGATTTACGCCAAGAAAATGGTATGTAAAATTACAACCTAAATTAAGGTATTTTAAATCCAACTGACCCCAAATTACAGATCAATCCTATGTGTGTGTAGCCTGGTGTGAGTTTTATTGAATACTCCTAGGCACTGCAACCTATAGCACATGACTTAGACAGAAAACCTATGTGCATTACCCAGAAGAAATCCCTATAAACTGAAGTAAACATTTTTATTTCTTTAAGAGACATTAGAGAGGGTTCCACACTTGTCACTGAATTTGAAATCTGCACATCTTTTTACAGTTGCACCATATCTACTGAAAATGTTTATATGCAAACTGAATATATGTTGACAAAACCTTTTCATTTTCAAATTGATATTCAGCTTCCCTGAGCAATCAAAGAGAAAATAAACAGACTCATGCACATATTCATTAGCAGATGATCCCTTGTCCTTGCTGTACTATCCCATATCATTGAAGGGACTTCTAATTTTTAATAACTTGGTCACCATTCTTTCTTTGCAAAGCAACTGCAGTAGGTTATTATCCATTTCTTTTTTGTCTGTCTTTTATTTTTAATTTTCTCAAAGAAAATTAAAGTAGAGCAAGTACCACATTTTTTTTAGCTGCACCCTTTTGACCTTCAAAGTTTCATACCAGGCAGATCAGCCCGCCTATTGCTGTACATCTACATTAGCTTACCATTAGAGGTGGTATTTAGCAGGTTCTGACCAGTTCTGGAGAATCGGTAGCAGAAATTCTGAGTAGTTCAGAGAAGCAGTAAATACTACCTCTGACTGGCCCCACCCCCATCTATTCTCTGCCTCCCGAGTCCCAGCTGATTGGGAGGAAATGGGGATTTTGCA
>JANHFM010006024.1:217304-229825 GCA_032468115.1 Grayia smithii | reverse complement strand
GGCATATAAATATGATAAATAAATAAATAAATAAATAAATAAATAAATAAATAAATAAATAAATAAATAAATAAATATTTATATCTATCTCCCTTGGTGTATGGGAATGTCATATATGCATCTGAGAATATTTCTTTTCTCTTTATCCACCCAGTTGAACAAAACCTTTATAAAAGGGGAGTAGGGAGGTTTGGTTTTTGTATTGGGGTTTTATTTTTAGAAGTTGCTCAGAATTGGGTGGCAATGAAATTGAGTGAATTGGGTGGCAATATAATTATTTTTTAATAAATAATAAATAAATCCAATGATCCATTAATAAATAAATGTTGATTTTTTTTAAGATAGCAAAGACATTTTAATTTCTACTGCTGTGGCTATTAACAGATATGACTCCTTTCAAATTTATATTGAAACAGATTTTAATTAATAATTTCCATTATTTCTTAGCCCATCTAAATATATTTAATAAATATTTTTGTCCTGTTCTTTGAGGGGAAATTCTTATTAAGGAATTGATGAATGTTGTCATTAAATCTCTTCTTTTGGTCAGTAGCTATTCTACATATTCTTAACACACTGAAATGACCAAGACAATTATAAATGTGCCATGACAATGACACAATTTTTATTCCAAAACCCATTGCTGAAGAATTAGTGAGTTATTCAGTAATAACTCACCAGTAGTCACTGACAACTGACTGAAATCTGTATATTTTGCTTTTGAACTCAATATAATTTACTTTTGAGTATAAAGGAGAAACATTAATAGAATACAGTTTTAACAAGAGAACAGGAAAGATTAATCCTAATTCTTTTTAAAAAAATTGTAGCTGTCAATTTACAATGTGTTATCAAATACGCCCACTGCCCCTTGTCCCATTTATATGTGTGCCTCTTCCTTTCAGTTTTAATACTTTGCACTCCAACCTTGGGAAGTTATAATGACATAGGATGCAGATTCCAATGTGAAAACAAGAAGCAGCTTCTCCAATTACTAATCTAAAAATGGGCATGCTTAGTTTGAATGGTTAGAAATGGAAAAGGAAACTTCTAAATCATAAAAAGCATTTTTTATTACACATAAAGTTCACAAACAACTTTCCCACAGCACTCCTTCTTACTTAATACAGCAGCTTGTTCATGAATGAAAAGGGCCATCTTTTATTAGCATCCCGACTGTGAGTGGCATACAATGCTCCTTGAGTCAGCTCCCCAGAGATTTAGGTTCAAGTGCTTCTTCCAGAGAAATACTTTTTTTCAGAATGTAGAAAGTGCCCTCTGCTCTGCTTTACTTTCTTCTGCCCATATGACAGTTTCCCATGATCACAGCCAAAACTATCAGGAAATTGAAAGGATATTAATTCACATGCCAATTTCAAGATTCTACATTCCCCCTTCAGGGGACTGATGTACTAAAATGGGAATGCATTAAAGTACCTTCCTAATGTTTCTTCACTTGCTTAACAATATATTTCAAGAACTCAAATTAGTATCTGACTGGCCAGCAGTCTGATTTATTCAGCAATACAAACAGGGGAAGCCACCAATAATTGCTGCTAGCATCTCCTAGCCAATCAGTGGACTTCTACTGCTCTTAACATTGCATGTCATCAAAGAGTTAATATCTCAAAGACCCATGATTTGGTTCACATTTACTTCTATTCCCCACCCCATTTCAACTTTCAGCACATCTTACATGGGTAGTTCTTAAAAGTAATCTCTCATTCATTTCTCATATGGCCACATTACGTTAAGTGCCTCCAAACGTAAAGTATGGGGAGAGGGCCAAAGGAGAGGAAAAACTATTATATATAATATGTAGATAGATCTCCTTCCCCAAACTCTTTATTTATGGAAAAACATATAATATGGAATGATTTCTAAGAATAGACGGAAAAACATTTTCAGCTTTAAAAAAAAAAAAGATTTGAGGAATTCCCTGTTGTGCCAAGAATGGCCAAATTTCTATTCTTAGTCTTTGAAAATTTCCTATGAATATTGCTGTCATAAGTCCTTCTGTTCTCAAAACTTTAAGCAGGTCTTGAAAACTTGAGAGATTGGGCTACTTTTTTGGACATTTTTGTGGAAACCTCTGCACATATTAAAAATACAAAAGGAAGGATGTGTGTGCATTCATTTCTTAATACTTATTCACAACTTTCTACACATTTTTCTTGTATTGGTTCTGGTATATAAGCTGACTGTGTTACCTATTTGCTTCTCCATCAAATGAATGGTTATCACTTCAGAAAATGAGGTCAAGAGGTCTCCTTTTATAATAGAAAACTCACAAATTTAAATCTACTGGTAATCAAATAGTGGCTTTATTTTCTCATCAGTAAATTCTAATAAAAATAAACTAAAGCCAAATTTAGTACAACGGGGAATCATAATACCTAATGTTTAGTTTCAGGAAAAGAGATTTAAATTGGCCGAAGGAGTCTGTTGCCAGAGCTTTAGAATAAGACAGCCAAATAATGCCTAGCCTGAATCCTTTGCAGACACACATGCTCAGCAATACTGACCATTTATGGTGATTAAAATATTGTGTTGGCTCCCAGTCTCATAAATCAACTGAGCTGCAGAAAAACACTTAACTCTCAAAGTGCTAGTTTGCTAAGCGTGCAGAGAAGTAGACATACAAATATTCATGAAGCCAAATCACTCAACCAGCATCTTTCAAATAAAATGTTCCACATTAGAGTTCAGCTCCATTCTTGTCTACATCTAGACATCCCCCCTTACTTATGCTTTGATGCTGTTAATTCAAAGGAAAGAAACAAGCTGCTTAACAGGAACCCAAAATGCAAAGACATTTGGTTTCTGTTTCTTGCTACAAAAAGTGTTTTTAAAACTGCAATCCCATCTGCCATCAATAGAAGAATGGACATTTAAGGTTATGAACTTGGCAGAGATGGCGAAGATATCAGCATATCTAAAGGATAAGACTCAAGAAAAATATTATAAAGAATGGAAACAATGGATTGAATATATTCAGAAAAAATACGGGACTAAGAAATTGCAAATAGCTTTTGAATGATAATAGTATATTCCATGGACTGGAAGAGAGTTTTATAGATAGGATTAGTTATGATTGTTAGACTTATGTATGATTTTATGGAAAGGAATTTTTTATATGTAATATGTTCCGGGAAGTCTGGGGGGCGGGTTAGGGAGGGAAGGGGAAGGACGGGGTTTTATATTGTAAAATTTTTATAAAACTTTTTCAATTAAAAAAAAAAAAGAACATGAACAGCTGGACAGCACCTAGCCCAGATACAATCTACTACTAGTTAAAGAAAGTAACTGCAGTGCATGAACACCTAGCAGCACAGATCAACCAGCTGCTAGCAGCAGGCTCCTTTCCAGACTAGCTAATGCAAGGAAGGACAATGCTGATCATGAAAGACATGAAAGTTTCCCATAAGGGAACAGCATCAACCAACTACCAGCCAATAACCTGCCTAATTAAAGCTCGATAGGTGGCTATCAGGCTTTATAGCCACCAAGCTACAGTATATCTTGGCCAGTATATGAGTATAGCTCAGAAGGGCACTAGGACCAACATTAGAGGCTCAATACACCAGTTACTCATCCAAGATTTAAAGACTAGAAAGACCAATCTGAACACAGCTTGGATTGACTACAGGAAAAGCCTATGATTCAATTCCATACACATGTTCTATGAATGCCTGGCACTATACCAAGTCAACAGTACACTAAGAACTTGCTTCAAGAACTCAATGTACTATGGAAGACAACACTAGAAGTCAAATCAAGATAATTCACACAACTGACCATCACATTGTAGATGCACCATCATGGGAGATTTTTTAAAAAATAGACTGGATTTAATTGATCAAATAGACTATTTGATTGAGATGGCATAAGGTTCCTGCCTTGACCAGGGGGTCGGAGTAGAAGACCTCTGAGGTCCATTCCAACCTTATGATTCTATGTTCTATGTGGCATATAACACTTGTGGAATATACCAAGATGATACACTGTTCCCATTGTTTTCTACATATGCTTAAGCCCTTCATCAGTTACTCACAAAGACTGGAAATGGATACAAGTTCAAGAGTGGAACTACCATCAGCCACCTCCTCCACATGGATGACATCAGGTTGTATGCATAGAATGAACAAGACATCAACTTGCTGACCCACTGGACATGGACCTACAGTGAGAACATCAGTATATCATGCAACTAATGAGGTGTAGTCAGATGGTAATCAAGAGATGAAAAGTTAAGACTGATGGGGTGGAATTACCAGTGGTTCACATAACAGACTTACAGACCAGTTACAAAAACTTTGAATCCCACAGTTACATGGGAACCATGATGAGAAGGCAAAAAAGACTGCAACATCCAAGTAGATTAAATCAGACCAAAACACACAGATCCTGAAGAGCCAGCTCAATGAAAGAAAATCCATGCCACCAACATGCATACATTGCCAGTCATCATACACCCTGCTGATATAGTGAGCTGGCCAAAGAAGGACATAGAAACTCCCAATGTGAACACTCAGAAGCTCCTCACAAAGTACAGAGATTTCCACTTGAAGTCCAAGAGACTGTACACCAGATGGAAAGAGGATTGTTGGAATCTGGTGTCAAAGCCAGAGCTTCCATGTCCTTTGGCTAGCTTATTATATCAACAGGGTATCTGATGACTAGCAGTGTGTGCATGTTGATGGCATGGACCTTCTTCTTTCCATTGAGCTGGTTCTTCAGGATTGATCTTTTGGTGTGATTTGATCTACTTGGATGTTGCTGTCTCTTTTGACTTCTCATCATGGTTCCCATGTAACTGCGGAATACAAAAGATACCTGTAACTGGTCATGGATAGAACCCAGAGCATCTAGGAGTACATTGCTCAGACAGCACTTAAAGACAAGCCGCTGAGAGAATGCTTGAAGCAGCAGAAGATGTGGAAGAAAGATCAAACAGAGGAAATGCAATGACAAGATAAGTCCATACTTGGGATGTACCATTGATAGTTAGCTGAGGTGACAGACATTGGGAAATCCTACCAGTGGCTGGAAATGGCTGGACTAAGACAGCACTGGGGCACTAATTATAACAGGCCAAGAACAGGCATTAAGCACCAGATCCACAGAAGTGGGTCTACCATACAAGACAGGACACAAGGTACATACACAGAGGCCTCAAAAGCAGTCCAGCACAGGGTGGCAAGGTGTAAGATGCAAGCAAGACCAGCATACTCTGAATAACACAATCAAGTAGCTGGCATTGTATACAATATCTATACAGAATGTGGGCTGGATCCTCCTAAGCTTAGATGAGAGATCTCACAGAATGTTGTGGAAAATAATAGGGCTAAAATGCTGTGGGACTTCCAGATGCAGGCAGAGAGGTACTGGCCAATCAATCAGATATCATAATAGACAAAGATCAGAAGACAGCAATAATGACAGATGTAACAATGCCAAGTGACAGCAAAATCAGGAGGAAGTATGAGAAACTGGAAAAGTACCAGGGCCTGAAAGAGGAATCAGAGAAGATGTAGAAAGTAAAGGTGAAAGTAGTCCCAGTAATGATAGGAACACTCAAGTGTGACCCCTAAGCTGAGAGAATGGCTCAAATCAATCCCAGGAATGATGTCAGAGCTCCCTCTATAATTTTACCCACCATTCCATTATGGTAGATAGTGTCCAGTCTTTCTTTCTTTGTGTATATAGTAATCTTGCCACAGTAATCATATACTGAAAGTTCTGTGTTTTTTTTCCTGTTTATCTATCAATCTTAAAAGGAAAGTTTGTGCTTTGAATATTTACAAATCAAGGATATCACATATTTAAAAAAATCTCTTTAGAATCATAGAATGAAAAAGTTCAACCCATTTAACCACATATTGATTCATCTGTATATTATAACCCAAATTCTTAACCCACTTTATAAAGATTTCCCCAATATTTCCTAACCTGGCATATATATCCATAGAGTTCCTTCTCTTTCATAGTATCAAGGTGAAAATGTATTCAGAGCAACGACAGGAGCCATCACACATTGTGTCAATTGCTTTGTAATATATTCAAATTTCACAAGATGCACAATGCTGTACAGTTTAGTTTATCTAAATTTTGAAAGTCTGTAACAAAGCATCTGCATGTATGTCTGGAGAAGAGATGCATAAGAGGAGCCTGTCATTTGTACACTGTCATCGTTATGACATCACTGGATTGGGTGGGGTTTAAATGTTTAGACCTTTCTTCCATTTGGGCTTTAAAGGGTCTTTTCAGTAGGAAGAGCACCAATTTGGCATTCAGTGCCTCCATCCCCACCCCCACCCGTTAAAACCTGAAAAAGGCTTCGAAGACTGCAAATGCTTAGAACAACCCTCTTCTAGAAAAAGAAAACCCTTTGAGTTAGTGGGAATTGTGGCGTTCGGAAACAAGGAAATCTAACACACGTCTGAAGGGGAACAAGTTGGCAAGCCTGATGAACCTTTCTATTCCACCACCGTCTGCCGCAAGTCCTTCTGACTCCCCTTTACATGTGCACTAGTCTTCGACCTTCGTTTTCTTGCTTTCCCTCCCCATCTAACTGTAATGGCGAAAAACTCCAGGTTGAGGATCGCCGTGGCGGAGCCGCAACGAAGAACTTGTTGGGAGCTCCCGCCTCCCGGACACTCCTCCGCCCCACGGAAGATCTTAGCGGCGGTCACGGTATATGTGCACAGAAGTAGAGACAGGCAAGAAACGGCAGAAGGGGAGGACGCGACAGCTGCGACGGCCGCGCTCCGACTTGCTTTTCCCCTCGGGCAGCTTCCGCACGCATGCCCCACTCCGGTCCCAAACCGGGTGCAGGAAAGCGGGATGAAAACCCCGAGCGGGGGTTGGCGCCACACTTCAGAGGAAGATTGGCTACAAGACACCCTCCTGCTTAGCCTCGCCCTTGTGGCATTCCTGTGAAAGCTTCCTTCGGGGATGCCGTTCTTCTCTCATGAGGAAGAATCGAAGCTGCTAGGGGAATGCCTCTGGCTCTGCGATGTGCAAGCACCGGGGACTCTAAGCTTTCCCTCCACACGAGTGGTTCCTTGGCTTGCTCAGGAGGACAAGGCTCCGGCGCCCCCCACTTCAGACGCGGCAAACGATGGGAGTAGGCACTGTCGGGAGGCACGCGAGCTCTTCTTGGCAGCCGAGGGGCAAAGCCGGTGGCTGCAGCCTCCCCAAGAGACCCTGGAGGCGGAAGTCGCCTCACCTGACCCTGGAGAGAAAAAGCAAGACTTCAATCCGAAGGTAAATCAAGGGCGGATGAGCGCTTCTAGCCAAACCACCGCGCCCACTTGAGTAGAGAGAAATTGGAGAAATGGAGCGCAACGGAGGTATTAAACCAATAAAGGAGAATATTTGTATCTCAGAGTTGAAATAAGGGGGTCCTTGGTGCTCTATGAGTTTGTTTTCTTGAAGACGTTTCATTACCCAAACTATGTAACATCATCAGTGCTAATCACTGGTATGTTAAAAGCTTGAAAAGCACCGCGCTTAATAAGAATCTGGTTTACCAGGTTTTACTAGCCCCTTTTTTAACATTAAGACGACAATCATATTTTCACGTGATGGAAATGGAATAAAAACCAGCAGGTTATCATGTCATGGGGAGGGTTTCCTATTCCTTTGTCAAAATGACTCTAGACTTTTCCCCAAAGACAACTCTCAGAGCATCCCGAAGACAAGGACATGTCTTTGTCTCTCAATCTTATTCTGTTTTGGAGAAATTACCTTTCTGTCTCCCAAGAAACATTTTTCTCCAGGAGTCCCAACTGAAGGATTATTTAGAATTTTGGACTGCAAATACTTGCATGCTTACTTTCCCATTGGTTTTTTATTGTTAAGAAAACTTATTAAATGTGAATAATTTTAATGTAGAACAGGGTAGCATATGATTACAGGATCTAGCTTTTCTTTTTTTCTTCATTTTACATATGCAGGGAAAATAGATCAAACTGATCAGATTTAAAGGGACAGTTATTTCCAGTATCTGAAAGTAGAAAGACCAGTATTAGATACAAAAAATCCAGGTTCAGGATGGTTATTTATATATTCATTTTATAACAATGCTGTCCTACTCTTCAGACTAATATTTGGGCTTCTATGATCCTAGAAAATAAGTGAAAATAAGGACAGAAATCAGTTCAGTGGCAGAAACAGGGAGTGGTCAGAAGGATTTAACAATTTCTTTGGGCCAGGCTGAAGCGTCCTTGCTTAGGTTGGATGCAGTTCATCTTGTAGGTTGTATTCCTTGAAATGATGGTCTCCAGACTTTATCAGGGTTTACATTGACTAGATAGGATTTAATACTTCAGTAGCTTCTTACAGTCTGGAATAAAAGATAGTATAAAATTCCTGGGTAGCTCACTGTAATATGCTATAGTTCTTTTTCTTTTTGCAAGAAGTGTGGGAGGCAGTTCTACTTGCTCTTCCTAGTCCAGCCTTCCCCAACTTTCACGTTTTCTGTAACCTCCTGGCAACTTCACATGACAAGCAACCTGTTGATTATGAGATTTGAAAATTTATCCTGTCTTGAAGTCTTGGAGATGAAGCAACTTACCCTACTTATTTGTTAAGGCTAGTCTGCACAAGTTCAGAAGCTGTTCTTCCTTCACTGCCATGTATTTGGGCGCATTCAGATCTTGAAGAAATTCTTTAATTTATAATGTGCTTGTGATAAACTGGTGTTTGTGGTGTGGCAACTTATTTGTCTGAAATGTATCAGACTGATGCCAAAATCGTTGGGCGTGGCTTTGGATGTTACATTCACCTGTCCCTTGTGCTGAAACTTGCTGTGAAAGAATTTATTCTACTACATCTTTAATTCCTTTTCCCTGCATTCCTTTTGTGTTAGAGAAAACATGAATCCAAGCTTACCTATCTTACAATCAAATCCTTTATGAGTTTGCAGAAACAAATTCTACCACATTTAAGAAATTTATTTCCAATGGAAAGATACTATACGGAATAAATACTAATGAAATCATGTTTGGGATTGAGAGTGATATTTAGAAATAAAAACGTGTGAATATGGACCACTTTTAAAATTGGGCCAGGTTTTGCTATTCTACTCTATAAACCAATAGATGCCAGAACACTGCATATCAAGGATATGTGAAATATCAAGGATTGCCTTTTCAGGGGCACATTCTTACAGATGCTTATTTTTTCCAAGTAAACAAGTAGCAAGGGAAATGGTCAGTCTCTTTGCCGTTACATTTTTTTTCCAGAAGAAATGACCTCCTACCTTCCCTGCTATTTTGAAATTGTATTTATCTATGGTCAATGACCACTGAAGTAGCTGTAACAATACAAGAGGCCTCCATTAAAATGAACAATAATCTATTTAGACCTGGCACTTAAAATTTACAAATATAAACAGTAAACAAAATAGAACAAAACAAATTAGATAAAAATAGAATTAAGATGAAAGAATGTGATATTGTTCTGTTCCAAGATTAAGACATCTTAAATCTTCTTAGAGCAGTAGGTACCGATAAGAACTTGGTATCTGTTTATAATACCAGGATTATGGTGAGAGAGAAAAAAACTAATTAAAAACTTTAAAAAAATTAGTACAGATATATTATGATGTAAGATCACATTGAAGGAACAGTACATTAAAGTTTGAGATTCATTCTGGCCACAGAGACAATTTCTCTTGCTAAACAGTATTTTGTGAAATCTACTATTAAGGCTGCCTGGAGTAGAATATTAGAATATGGGCTTTTAAAAAAGTTGCATAGTTTCTAAGATTGAACAGGTCTGAAAGATTTCTAAGAAGAAACCCACTGTTGTAATACTCAATTCTATCTGATGACAATAGTAACAATTGTGTGTGTGTGTGAATCTAAACTTTGGTTTTGTCTAGACCAGGGGTCAGCAACCTGTGACTCTGGAGCCGCATGTGGCTCTTTCACCCCTCTGCTGCGGCTCTCTGTCACTCAAAATATGCGTCACAATTGCCAATGTGCAACACCTGCTGGCACACAATTTTTTGAGCTTTTCAATCCACAGTAGGCCAATCATGGATAAATCCAAGAAAAGAAACTTTTCAGAAGAAAACAGAACATTTAATTGCTAGAAGAAAACAGAACATATGCTAGTTTTGTGCTGCTCAAGAAATAATTAGGCACAGGAAGGGTTTTGTGGCTCCCAGTGTTTTCTTTTCTGTGGGAAAGGAGTCCAAATGGCTCTTTGAGTGTTTAAGGTTACAGACCCCTGATCTAGACCTACAGTAGGAAAGAATAAAAAAGGCTGCAATGTCAGCTTATTTAGATCTTGATGCAAAATTATCAAGAATAGTGATGCCAATACACCATCAGAAGTTTTAGTCAACGAGAGTCAATAAACACAAAATCTGGCCACTATTATTTGCCCTTTTTATTTAGTTCTATTTAATTTCTTGATAAAGAATTCAGAATGTTTGCAGATCAGGACTACTATATATTTAAACATAGTTGCAAGATAATCATGTCAGGTTTTCATGTTAACCATAATCCTGCAAAGAACTTAGTAGTTATTTTTATAATATTAAAATGTGACAAATATGAAGCTTTTTCTGCACAAAGGGGCATGTTTTGTTTACTGAGATTTCCAAAAGTAATCTTTGTAATATTCAGCCTTTTATAGATTGAAAATAAAATGTAATTTCAGTGTAATTTCACCAATCCATAGCAAAATGAAGTGTCTGTCCTTATATCTCTATGTTGGTACCTGTTGTAACCTTTTTATAATTAAATGTATAGTAATGCCAATTTTCTACAAATATTTGACCATTGTACATCAGCTTTGAATTTTTTATTTTTTTCTATTGAGTTATCCTATCAACCTAAAACCATTACCAACAGTAATATAGATTTATCATTTCTGTTGTTTTGAATTTATACTAAAATTATACATTAGGTAAGCTATTGTAATTCTTACCAAGAAAACAATCCATGCAGAAAGTCCCTAAGATATATTGCTTTTACATTGTACTGTCCCACCCTATTTAATCTTCTTGACATATATTCTACTTCAAGTATAATACTTAAAAGAACATCAAATTTCTAAACTTTTCAAAAACTGTATGTTACAGGAACTTTCCAAGAAATCCACAGATTTAGTATAAAAGTATAACAATGTATATTTTCAGTTATAAAGATTTTATGTAAATTGTACACTATTTTTGGTTTCAAATGTTTTTTCACCTGATGTAATAGTATCTGAACAAGTATTTACTTGGCTCGGTTTGCTTCTATAGTAAGATGTAAAACAAGTTTCTCCACCTTAATCTACAGCAATCTTTCTAGTGGTGCAAGAGATGAGTAATTTTTAAAGAGATGAGTAATTTTTCAATCTAGTTAATACCAAGTTTTCATGAGAATATAAACTGGAATGCTGAAAAAAGGATAGATTTACGTTGCTTATTTGAGATATAGCTTCTAACATTCTCTGTTCTATCATACAAATTCTTATCAAATACCGTATGTAAAAGCAATTTAATTATATTTGTTGATTAATTTTAAATATTCCTGCCCTTCTCCTTTTAATTCCAAGCTAAACATGTTAAAAACTCATACATAACAAAAATGTATAAAAAAGCCATAGGAAATCCCAACAATAAAAAAATAGTTTTATTTCTCCTGCAAAAGGGAACCAAATATTGTCATATTGTTCATTTGAAGCTCTGTAACTCCATTCCATGATTTAGTAGCTGCAGCTAAAGGAACTCTGATACATATCCCCAATAGGCATGGCATAGGCAAATCAGAACTTCTACGTACCGTTATGGTGGCCCAATTGATGATTCTTAAGGGCTTTAAAAGCCCACAATAGCTATAGGGTATCACACCATGGATATCTCTTGTAGGAGGATGGCCATATTAAATCTATTGAATCACTATAGACACCATAGACAAGGAAGCCATTCCAACATCATCTTAACAGATGATCAGGCTATGCTTTTCCTTACGTTTCCTTAACTGTGGAGTCAACAAATCTAATTAGTGCAAAGAGCATGAAAATTTTTTTGAAGTTCTGATCTAGATATGTGAAAACCTCTCTGGCAAAAGTAAGGCTTTTTAAAATTTAATATTACTCATCATAAATATCAGAGATGTATGGATCATTTTGTAGAAATAACATATTTAAATAAAGCATACTTTTTAATTTTCTAATCCAAATGTTGGGGATAGTCAGTAGAACTAATGAACTATATAAGACTGCATGTTATACCTTTAATTTTCAAATATTAGTGATCATTAGATTTGCAGTGCTCAAAATTATCTTTCATAATTTTATTTTCTTCCATTTGTAAGTTTTAGATTTAAAAGGAAGGCAGGAATATTTGGAATACTGCTATTTGTTACCAAAGGAAAATAAGCACTCAGAAACTCAAGAGGAAGAAAAACATAAATAATGATAAAGACAATCTACGACTGCGGAAATGGATAGACTTACTGAGCGGTTGAAAGACAAAGGAGACACTGAGTATTACTTAAGTTGGACTTTATGGT